>JABUQX010120531.1:0-5000 GCA_015478945.1 Trachelipus rathkii | reverse complement strand
GATTAAACATAATAATAATATCAAATTTATAATTAATTGATAAATTTAAAAGGCATAATAGATAAATTTAAAAAGATTTATCTTGACATTATTGAAAAATTTAGAAAGATTCACTTTATTCACTTTAGCATTATTGTAAAATTTAACAATTTTTGCAAATTTTATTTGATTCACCATAGTATAAGTCGGAAAATTTTAAAATTTTCAAAAATTTAGGAAAACTCATCTTAACATAATCGAAACATTTAGAAATCCCCACTAATCAGAAATATTCTTCTTCGTATAATGAATAAACAGAAAAATTTATCTTAGCATAATAATAATAAAAAAATTTAGAAAGCTTCATGTCTGTAATTTGGTTGGTTTTGACTGGTTTTCTGTTATTAAATTCAATCTAATAATCTACTTATTTTCAATATATAAAGTTTGGTAAATGGACGAAAAATGATGGACTTTTGCACAAGAAGCTTAGTAATATAATGCCGTCTATATTAATAAAATGTAGTCCATAGAAGAGCAGAAATCTATGAACTAGTATGAAATAAGATCTTGGTCGGTATTTAATAAGATCTCAAAGACAAACATATTTAATGGACAATCTTGATCAAAATGGGGACAGATGTTGCAAGTGATACTGGCATTTAGTAACAAAAATTTGCTGTTATGAACATTATTCCACTCATTATATTCAATTGGAATATGAAGTAATTTGGTATTAAAATCGTATATCAACTCATTTTGGACAAGAGGGTTTAGACTATCTAATTAATCAGAAGAATAAGAGGACTACTATTAATTATTATTATTTCAAACTTTCATTTTAGTCCACAAATCTACTAAATTAAAGCTATTCTAAAAAAATTAGAAAAGATGTTTTAGTTAAGCCCTATACTGTAATCTACCCAAGGATACCATAAACCATGGATCTCTACTTGGAATATATATATATATATATATATATATATATATATATATATATATATATAATATATATATTATAATATATATATATTATATATATTTAGCTTTATTTCCTGCTGAAATCTTTTAGCAGTTTGGATGATTGCTTATCTTCCTTATGTGTTTTGCTCAAATTTTTGGAGCATTGTCAGAATAAATATAAAACTACAATGATCTTCCAATCTGTGATCTGCAATAATGCATTCGAAATATATCATATGTTTTATATGTTATTAACATTTGATAAGCCCTATCTCATTGAAGTACATGTATATAATGCAAATGAACTTGCCTTAATTATTATTATCAATGCCATATACAATTCAAAGTCTATGGACAGTGAATGTTTTAGATTGTAAACTAGAAATGCAACAGTGCAGAAGAAGCTGTGTCAGATGAGCATAATCTTGAATTCTTTACATCAATAGAAGCATTATAGAATAACATACACCGCGCGTAGTTTCAGTTTGTGAACATATTACCTTACTTACTCAAGCAGAGACTAGTTGCGCGGTAACATATTTAGAACATTCTTTAATATGAATTGTAATATAAATAATTTAATTAAAATTGACACATATATATTTAATTATTACATCGTATACTTTCATATTTATTTAAGTATGAAAGTATTTATGTGTATTATTATTTAGAAAAGTAATAGTTGAAGCTGTGATTAGATTTTGATATATAATTATGCGAAAATAGTTTAATTTTACAATTTTTGGCAATGTTGCCAGATTTTAATTTTTAAATTGTTCATTTCTTCAATAAAGGATTAGATTGAAGATATTTATTTTAAAAAATATTCTTTCATACTAAGTTTATTTGAAAATTTATATTTCTTTAATTATAAATGTTGCTGAAGATGAAAAAAAGGGTAATCTGGAAAGATTTGTTATATGGCTAACTATTACAGTATATAAATAACTAATAATGAATATAATCAGTTTTAATTTAATTTATTAATACTCAGAAACCTATCAAATATAACAAAATTAATAGAAAACATTGCAAAGGACACCTGCACAAATTATATAACGAATAAGATTTTTTTATTATCTTGTCGGCTGATGGAGAGAGTTTGTGGCATTTCTCAATGTCTAACATATTAAACATATATAATAAACATATCTTTTGTCTCCTCTGCTGGGAAAATGCAACAGAGTTATAAAAACAAATTCCAGGCTCACTGCAATCAATGGCGGAAATGTCCTGCTAAACGGTGTTTGCAATAGACCATTCACACGATGCTAGAAATGTCTGCAAAATGTTTTCTTAGCAAAGAAGGGAAAAGTCGTTCAATATGAAAAATCATATCTGAACCACTGATTAAAATGATTCAATTCTTTTGAGTCATTCACGTTCATTTTTAGCATCATTTATATATATATATATATATATATATATATATATATATATATATATATATATATATATATATATATATATATATATATATATATATATATATATATATATATATATATATATTATTTTATTCTCAGGGCCATATCCCGCATGACTGTAGGGTGGTGTCAACTACAGAAAGTATCCTATATACTTCTATAACCGCACATGGGAAAAAATAAAATGGCTAAAGAGGGTTCCCTTCCTTTTGAACCATAATAAAATTTTCATTCATCCTGACTGAGCCGAAATCACCATCCTTTATTCACCATAAATCACCTAGAAGCAGTTCACTAATTTATAAATATAAATCTTGATCTGTTGTTCAAAATTATCCAAAAGAACAAATGTGAAAATTTTCCTGCTTCACTAATCGCTTAAGTTTAAATTCATCTTTTTTTCTTATTTAAAATTAATTGAAAGACTGGATGGAAAATTTTGTTCCTCCTCCTCTTAAATTTATTAAAGTATTAATATATATTCATTCTTTAGAATTTTGATTATAGATTCAAAATTTTAATTTAAAAATAATTTTAAAATATTTCCCCGTTTTATAATCTCTTCTTTTCTCTGCTTCTAAAGAACAATCTTCTTCAGTAAAAGCATTTAGTCCATATTCTCCTTTCCTTGGGATAATTAGATTACCTCTTCCGAAGTTTCCAGTACTCCTCAAGCCGTTTACAATCACTTCTCAGGCTCTTCCCTTTCCTTCTGTCCCAGCTGTTTCCAATGCGTCCGACTCCGTCATATATATATATATATAATATATATATAATATATATATATATATATATATATATATATGGGTTATTATTAAAAGATATATATATATATATATATATATATATATATATATATATATATATATATATATATATATATATATATATATATATATATAAATATATATATATATATATATATATATATATATATATATATATAAACTGCATTATTTTAATATTTCCATTTTATAAAGTAAACAAAAAATACTGAACACCTTATTTGGACATAATTTACTTTAATGTGAATTTAAAAAAATAATATTTGGGACACTATCGATGATGCATGTCGTTGTCGTCTATGCCTTTATTTTTGCCCTGCCTGAAAATATTCTTTCACAGTATTCACATTACAAAACTAAAATTTTAAATACATATAAAATTCCTAGAAATTTCGGGGGGGAATCTGACCCTCTAACCTCCCCCTCCCCTCTATTATTTATTAAAGAATTAATATTATAAACAATATAAAACCTTACACACAAACACAACAAAAAATAAATGAAAATATATATAATACAGAAAAAGAAAAGAAAACGAGATCAAGAAATAATAATAAAAAACGAAATAAACAAGCAAAAAAACAAAAAACAATAAAAAAACGTGCAAGGTCAAGAAAAGAACAAAACCCCTCCGTGCAAGCTATTGATCCACTAAAATTTCATTTACTCACGAAGAGTGGATAACAATATCACAAAACTACAAATAAAGTTAACCATAATGGTAATAATGACAATAATATTTTCAATAAGTTGATTAATTTTTTCAATTACTGATTACAAACTTTAATAAATAATAATATAATAATAATAATAATAATAATAATAATAATAATAATAATAATAATAATAATAATAATAATAATAATAATAATAATAAAATAAAATTTTCTATATATATACATCAGCATATAATAGGTAGTATATATATATAGTAAAGCTATATAGCAGTTTTTTTATATATATATATATATATATATATATATATATATATATATATATATATATATATATATATAGGTTATAGTGTTATATATATATATATATATATATATAAGAAAGGTATATATATAAGTGCAAATTGAGGCTAGATCCGGGATTTGCAAATTACCTGTAAATATAATGAAACTAGCCGACTATAGGGAGTCGAATCTACCCAGAGACGATAAACTATGTGGTTCCCTCTAGTTATATTCGGCTAATTGAACTTCAAAAAGTTTAATTACTTTCAATGTAGATAAGGAATTAAATATAGAAATGATGGAAAAATATTAATTATTGCCGACTGGACTCAGCTTTTCTAATTTTTACTACAAAAAAAAAAAAAAAATAGGCAGACAATTACATTTTTAGTCCTAAAAATACAAAACAACTAAACCTTTTACCGAATTCAATTATGTAAAGGGAGGTTTATATATATAAGATATATGATATATGTTGAGAGAAAGATATGAAGAATAGGTATATATGCAAGCACAGCAGTTATACTTATATATACAAAGGTTGTTATATATATATATATATATATATATATATATATATATAATATATAAAGAAAAAAAAATTGGGCAGACTATCACTCTTTTCTTTTAGTTCTAAATAATGGGATTATATTGGGACGAGGGGACGAGGAAGGGCGAATGTAATATGTTTATATATAAATAGTAGCAGTAATAGCATATATGTGAGAGATATATATATATATATATATATATATATATATATATATATATATATATATATATATATATATATAAGTATGAAAAGCGGCACCCAGTAACGAAAGTGTTTCACGATAAATGCGAAAACAGTAAGCAACACCAAATTGAAATGAAACGAAGTACTACCG
>JABUQX010120530.1:7500-10157 GCA_015478945.1 Trachelipus rathkii | reverse complement strand
CGGGGGAGAGCAAATACGGAAGGCCAGGAGATAAAGGGAGGACAAGACTGCTTATTTTGTATTTCTTGTATGGTTAGATAACCAGTGTATATAATTGGGTGAAAAGGTCGGTTTTCTGTAAATACTATAGAGTAGCTGGGGACTGTTTTGCCATATAACCAAACCAACTACTACTAATACTACTCTATGGGACAGTATGTGTTTTATGTATCTGCAAATAGATGAAACTACTTTAGCAGTGACAGTAAGAGAGATGCATGTACTTACACAAATACAAATGTCTAAATTCGTGTGTAAAAAACCAAAGGATGGAGTGCTCACCTGAGTTCTTCACGTACACTCCACGATTTATACACACACGGTGACTTACTTACTTACTTACTGGCTCAAATTACAAGCAAACACGATATAAAACACCATTAGACTACTAATCAAGATGCAGTTAGAATTACACATAAATGCCCTTAATTATTAAAAGGTTAAAAAAATGTTATTAGGCTCCGCTTCAAGTAAAGAAGAGACCAAACCCAAAAACAAACACATGCACCAAAACAAGGATACACCTCATATGAGAAGCGTTATATGCAAAATGGAGGCCAATATGTGACTGCAAAAACTATGAGAATACAAAAGGGTGTGCCATAGGGCTTACTTGCTTCAAATGTTGCAATCTTAGAATAAGGCGATGCCCTCTCTGTCCGCTCAATCACACGCAAGAGCGCGAGAGAACTCGCTCTTACGGTCCAAAACATCTTTTACCAACAACGCACAGACCGCTGAGAGAATGTGGTTTTCATTTACTACAGAACAATTCTATTGATACACTGAATACCTCGCCTTGTGCCCTTATGATAAACCAAGGAGACACTATCAAGCCAAGGACATGCATCTTTCGTGCACTAAAATAAAAGTGATCATTCAACATAAATTATATATTGAAAAAACCAATATGGTTTTCCGACAATCCTTGACAAAATCCCGTCTCGACCTTACACTATACTATTTCTCTACATCTATATCTCATAATATACTATATATACTACTGATCTTCATTATCATACCCTCTGCCTCTATTACCTATTACTTATACTTGCATATATTCCTAATCATCTTAACTCTATCATCTTTATATATACTATCTCTCTTCCTATTCTATTACTCTATATACTATACTTCTTCTTCATCAAGTCTATGTATTATATCTTTTCCTATCTGCATGAATCTTTCTGTAAAGGGATCCTCCTTTCTTCTCTATCTCTTACATATTATATATATCTATCTTTTTACTATACTAAGGATTATACGGTCACTTTCTTTATAGCTTTCTTAAACACTTGGCCACTTCTTTCTTAAAGAATCGTTTCTTCTTCATGTTTCGTCTCTCTTTCCCATCTCATCTCTCTATTCGTCCATCACATCTTAATTCTTCACCCTAAAATAATTTGGATTTATTTCCCTATTTTTATTTACATTCATATCTCATATTATTGATTTATTATATCTATATTTATCTTAGAATTGAGAAATCTATTATTACTTTCTCCTTCGTTACTTTCCTTCCACCTACTCCTTCTTATCTATATCTACTTTCTTTATATTCATTCTTTCTCTCCTGATTCTTATTATTCGCATTATTATTCTGTCTATTCATCTTACTTTGTGTCTTAAGAAATTGTACTTTTTGTGAACTAGTCCTATTAACTTTATTACTTACTCTTTACATTATTACTGCATTTATCTGCTTCTCTCATTCTGCTACTACTCTTATGTGTTGTTATCCCTTTCTTATCTTGACTTATCTATTATATAAAGTTAATTATATTCATATATTTATATATCAGTTAATTTATTCTATATTAGTATGATCTATATTTCCCTGTAATACTTCATTTCGCCGCCTTCTCTCCCACTTCCCATGATTATTATATCTTCGATGTACTGCTATTATGAGCAAACAGTGATGGGGAGTATATTTATTATTCATCCATTTGATTAATTGGAGTAATGTAGGATTATGGTTGCATAATTTCCCAGTGTGATTTGGAATCCTACATCTAAATTGTTTGCTCCTTTTTAGTTATTTTATATTAGTTGGTAATTGGTACTGTGATTGGATCTTTCACTAATCTGTCACTTACTTCTCTACTTTGACTCATTTACCTATCAATTCTTTATCCACTATATCACTCTCTCTCCTCTATCTTTCCCTCATTCCTTCCTTCTTTCTCTCTCCCTCCATACTTATTCTTTTTCATCTCTCTGCTTCTTCTTCCTTCTCTAACTTGCTCTGCCTGCGTACACATTCTCTCTCTTACTTTCTCTTCATCTCGCTCTCTCTTCACTATTCGGTGTACTTCTTCTCTCATTCTCTCCTTTCCTTCTCTTTCTCCTCTCTCCTCCTCTCCTTCTTCCTCTCTCTTCTTTCTTCTTCTTATTCATCATCATCTTCTCTCTATCTACTTTCTTTACTTTCTATCTTTCTTTTTCTATCTTAATCTCTCATTTATCTTCTCTCATCTTTCTCTCGTCTTACTCTATTTACTTCGACTAATCTATATATTATTATTATTATTTATAAATTTCAGGGGATTATAATATTTTATGATAATTATGTTAATTATTAATTTGGAGAGATTGATATTATGTAATACTTGAAT
>JABUQX010120529.1:0-36823 GCA_015478945.1 Trachelipus rathkii | reverse complement strand
ACTTTTAGAGTCCCTATAAACGAATAATCCAGATCTTGTTTTACAAATACAGGTATCAATTAAATACTTTGATTTTCTCTATTATATTAATTGATATTTGTTAGTTTAACTTGTTTGTTTAACCTCTGATTATAGTAACATAAATTTTGAACCTTAAAAGATTATATTTTTGTAATTTGAGAAGTACAGTAATTGGTAACTACTGAGAGGCTATATTTAAAAATATAAGGGGTTACAAATCAGCTAGCAATGTTTTACAATGTTTTGATAGCCTATTAATTTTTTTTTATATATATATATATAGGTCTATACATATATATATATATATTTTTAAAAAAATTTCAAGGAAAAGTTTTCATTTTTCTGCAAATTTATCTGAGCCAGATATCATTGACACCTTATAGTAATATTAAAATATTTTGAAAACTACAATAAAGTTTATTAAAAATTTAATTCTATTTCAAGGCTATGGTGGTCAGACTGCGCTGCATAAAGCTGTTTATATAGGAAATTATTCAGTTTCTCTAACTTTATTAAAAAATGGTGCTGATCCAAATTTTGCCAATGAGACAGGTAAGAGACTTGATAGTTTTTGAATTCTTGATTTGACTTTGTAGACCAATTTTCTTTTTGTTCCGTAATATATGAACTGTTGTCATACATCCTGTGAAAGAGTATAATATCGTGTTTCTATTCAATGTGTGGCTTGTTATCAAAAGGAGCTTTGAAATTACTGGTTGCTCTTCTCAGTTACCAAGGAAACCTTAACATTCCAAATAAATATATTTGGATCTCTACCCATTCATTGTGCTGCTCATAGCGGAAGCCTGTAAGTATTTATCCAACTTTTTGCATGAACCTGTTGAAAAAAAATTATGCATATTTAAAGTTAACTAGCTAGAATGTAACATTCTGAGTGTCCAGTAGACTATGTGTCTTCACTTATTAAGAGGTGCTCTACTGGTTTCTTGGTATTAACTTGATGTATGAGTACCTAGATCACCTTTGCACGTTTTTCGTTTAACATCCATACTTTGAGGATTATTAGAAGGAGCCATTTTATCCATAGTTTTAACTAAATGCTTTAGCTTTTTTTTATATGATAGGTAGTTATTTAAGGTTTTACACATATTATCATTGACATTTTTTTTTCACACCTTTTTTTTGTAGCAATATATTTGTATAGAAGGATTTTATATTTGCATGAATTTAAGACAAAGAAAAGAAATAGGTGTGAAACCCTTAAGATATTTTTACCAATATACTTTCACATTCCAAAAAAGCCCCCAACTTTTAGTTTTGCCCAAAATGAATCATTAGCCATTTTTCCAAAACCTTTTTGAAGTGAAAATGTTTGTTACATAAAAAGGTTTCTATAATTTTGTATATTGCTATTTTCTTAATTTATATAGTTTATTTTTCATTTGATTATTTGTTAAATTTTTAATTTTATAAAGCGAGATATCTATTACTTCTATCCATAATAACGATGATTACCTTCTACTACCTTATTCTGGACTCATTTTCCTCATCCCTACAAATAGTAATTCACTGAACTATTTTGAGTTTGAGTTCTTTGTGAATACTCCTGATTCAGAGAAATACTTGCATCAAGAATCATAACGATACGTACGTTTTACAAACAGTCAATTAACGTTTTATATTCCCGTTGCAATTTTGCCGTGTCTAAATTCCAGGCAAAAGTCCTACTGATCCATGGTTTTAGACATAAAATTAATATTTCCTAAGAAAATAACAGAGAGCGCTACACAGAGAAACTGTCAGTATAATTTCTCCACTTTTATTAGATATTTAAGAGATAAAAGAGCTGGATCAACGAGGCAAAGCTAAGGTAAAGTATACTGTTAGTTAACACAGCATACACAACTTAAGGGATTTCAAAATTTATCATCATTTAAAAAAAAAAAAGATCAACGGCCCTACTTTCCCTTTCCCTCTCACCGCCCTCCTCCTCCACAACCCACATCTTGCCGTATTATGCTCTGTTGGCCTACTATATCTTATCTAAATCATGAAAATTTACCGGAATGTTACTTCTCAAACCAACCCTAACAAATATCTTGATAAAATAAGTTTCCTTTTTTTCTGTTCTAAGCTGCGAGGATGGGCTTCTGATATTTAAACACCTTGTGCGACACTGGAACATTATATACATATAATAATATAAACTCAATAAGGTATTAACCTAATAAAATAACTTCAAAAAGACACTTACTATATACTATATACTATAATATATACTATATATATACTACACATACCTAAATTACCTATAATATATTAGCTTATATAATATTCCGTATATATTATAGTAAATATATTATCATATATAATATAATATATATATAAATAATAACGATCATATCCCTGAAGAAGTATAAAAAACTACTATACGTATAAAATATATAATAATATATATAATGTAATATATTATAAGGTATATATATATATCTTGATCAACTATAAATGTATATAGGGTTGTATGTGCTCCAGTATTCTTGCGTCCCGAGGCCTATTTGCCTCCCACATATTATTTTCCATAACTGGAAGGTTTGACTCTACCAAGTGCTAAGGCACACGGATCTTCATGCTGCTTGTCGGGTAGCCAGCAAACCCCCATGGCCTGATCTCCTCGGAGTGATTTAATTATCTTTTCCTTACTTGATTATAACTAAAACAAAACACCACCCAAAACCACGGGCGTCTGCGGCCATTCATCCGTCCAATATAAATCTTGGAAAAACCTCAAAAAATGGTCTTCCAGACCTTGGATATAATACCATCGAAATTTACTACTAACATCATTTTCTATTGAGAAAGTGCAAACAAAAAAAAAAAATAGATTTAATTCCCAACTCCTTATGTTTATAAGAGTGATCGCAATAAAGAATATAATATACATGACCTAAAATCAGATAGTTCAGCTTGTTGTTATTTGGATTACGAAAATTTCAAATCTAAAAAATGTGAGGCCAAAAATCTATAATTTGTCCGACGTTTAATCATGGTTTTGAGATTTCTTGTTAATTTTATATTATTAAAGAATCTGAAAAATGAAAATAAATATTATTGCTCAATACCCATAATGGATCTTTCGATAGTGATTTAGATGAGTAGATATCTTCCATTGACGTCCGAGTATGGTGCGAGGACTGTTACAGAATAGTAATAATTAAATTGAATTAAAATTATAGTACAAATATATTATATATAAATTAAATAATATATAATACTATATACAATTCCAGCATAAAACATATGTATATAAAAGTGGTAAAGTAAATATATATAATATAATACTATCTATAATTATATACTTTGATATAGTAGATAACGATTATATATATGCATATATATATATATAATATATATATATAATAATAAATATATAAATCTATATATATAATATATATAACGTTATAGTTAATTAGTTATGTCGTTGATACATTATATATAATAAATATGAAAATAGTTTTTTAAGAGATAATGATATATATTATATATATTATAAATATTACCTCATTTTTTTAGCTATTAAAATAAAGATAGAGGTGGAAGATATGGAAATTATATTTTCCCTTTAAGCCGCTCTATTATAAAATTACTAATTGTACACAAATTGAAAACTTTGTTAAAGACCACTTTTTGTTGTAATGAAATAATATTTATAAATAAAGGAAAGCTAATTGTTTCGTACCCGACACGCAGACCCTCATTCTGAGGGCTAAGAACGTATTTCTTTCTGAATCTCATTCAGTTCAATGTGTTTCAGTTGGTCTGCCTTTTTCTTCATGGTGGTGTTGTTGAAATAATTTGATGTTTTCAGATATTCATTTGTATATAATAATCTATTCATACATTCACCAGGATTAGCTTATTTAGTATGTTTACTATTATTAAATGCATAAAGAGATTCCTATGATTGCTAGCAAATGGTTTCGTGTGTGAATTTATAATATTCTGATCAAATCAGTTAGAATATGTTGATATTGATAGAGTGCACTGTGTTATTACGCTTATGAACTGTTAAAGTTGATATTTATGCTGCTACTCTTTGTGAACCAGGTCATCTGAATTTTAGATTTTAATATACATAACAAGAAGGCCAATCTCTCATTACAAACTTTAGTTCTTAAATTTTAATGGCAAATATTACAAACATAATCATTTTTCGTCCTGAGTATGGGATCCCACTCCATCTCAAATACTCTAAGAAATATATATTAGATATCGTAACAGAATTATATCATATTTTACCCCAACTCTTTTATTAAACATTTAGTTTATGTAATTAGATATGTATAGAATGACATATTTAGTCTCCCTTCCCTCATCCAAATACCACCAACTTTAATAATAATGTCCTAAACTATTATATTACCTACTATCACCTCAGTTCAGAACGTTAGAAATCCTTCGCAAATCAAAACTCATATTCGCCACCTTCAAATACCTTAAATCACATGAATAACAATTACTAGCAATAATTACTATATATATATATAGAAAACCAACAGAAAACTATTCTAGCAGAAGGTGTAGTAGGAAAGTCTGTGAATGGCAGAAAGGTGGGCTGCATTGACAAAATTAAATCGTTGGTGAATGCCAAGGGACTAAGTCTTGAAGTGATGCCTAGGTCTTACATGAGGTATGTTGATTTACCTGTGTTATTGTATGGTAGTGAAGTACTATGTCTGATATAAAGAAGTATATGATAATCTAAAGTATTCTATAATACATACCTACGATAATATATAATGTATGATCTATCACAGCATCATAATATATAAGTCAGATACCAAATTCTATACGTAAGGAATGTATATAAGCTATATAGGTAGTTGTAGACGAAGAATATAATTGAATAGATAAATATATTATATTATTCAATATATTATATAGTTTCTTATATGAAACTCGATATATAATTATACTATATTAAAAATGTAAAACTGATATCATTAATCTATAAAGCAAATCAAAATTGATTTGAGTGTCAAATTAGTCTTTTCAGATGCAAATTGGTTTAATGTAGAAAGTATTTAATTTACACAATCCTACTGGATCTTAATGCCTTACGAAGAACAAGTCGGGTTAACAATGTATTAAAGAAAAGTAAATAGCATGAAAGATTGGACAAGGAATAAGCTCTGAACGATATGCAGTATTTATGGTACGCTTCACTTCATCCATCATTTTGGTACATAGAAGTTTACCAGCTAGACATATATAATAATAAGAGTATAGATAACTAATGATAAACATGATCAATATTATGAATTTACGTAAATACTTTAATAAATAATACGAGAATGCTCACACTATATCTATAAGTTAACTGTACAGCCGCATCTTATCAAGTTAGCTTATAATGATCGGGAATATATCACCCTACCCCGACCCAGGTCATTGGAATACACATATATATGAAGTAACCAAAGTTATATATAGAATTAGATATGGAAAACACTTCTTGCGGTACGAGCGTTTCTGAATACTTTGCTTGACATAGCGAGATCGTAGAAGGTGACAAAACGAATGTCTAGCAAAGGACGCAGAAACATTTGCGTCGATGGACCCATTTAGAGCAGAGGACGCAATCAAAAGGGTGCCGAAATGCCAAATTTAGGGAGGGATTATATGTTCTGAGCATATGTCTGGATAGATTTTGCAGTACTGGTGGGAGGATAAACTCTTACAACACAGACATTAAGAGAAGACATACTGGCCGAGGCATAGGTAGCTTTGATCATATGAGGCCATGGCCTCTTTTGGTTTCGCCACGCTGCGGCCACATGAGCAAATAATTCCCCCTATAATGTGTACGAGTTACTATTTTGGGGACTGTAACCTCTGTTACATTGACGATTTTGTTATCTATACCACATTAGAATGAAGTTCCGTCGTCCTGTTCGTCTGTGTTCCCATGTGAAATGCTCGCAGGGTGTATTTCGTCTGTGACGAGTCTAACTTCACTAGTTTAATGGTTATCTATAGGGTGGCAGGGTAGAAAGGCTGGTCTTTTATCTTTCGACGTTTCAAATGATCTCTCACCGAGCTGTTTCTCCGATGCCTCCTTGTATACAAGCCTAACTAACCCCCAGATCTCGTGAGCAGAGAGTCTAGGAAATTTGACAGAAAGAAAGGAAATGAAAGTAAAACGCATATACATTTCTCAGGCCAAAACTATATCGATTGCCATTGTCCTAATCATGTGCCCACAAACAACAAAATTTAGCTGATTTCTGTCATCTCTAACTCTCCGTGCTTTTTGTAGTGATTGACTCTCCCCCTCTTCTAGCACAATCGAAAAACTTAAATACTATTTCCCACGCAACTTTCAAACACTTTACGTATCCTAGAGGAGTTTTATCATCACAAAAGGAAGCATCCTTATTATACGAAGCAAAAAAAATGAAAAGCCCCATGTGTGATTACTTGCTATAGCAACCTTACTTACTCCTAACAAAAGAGAATCAAACACGCACCCAAAACTTTTCCTTTTGTATCTTCTAATTTACGTCTCGTTTATGATTACCCATAAATATTCATTCGCCCTTAAAAACGAAATTAATATCAAAAAATATTTAACCCCTCAATTATCGTCTAGTGGCAAAAATAAACATACAACAACCTCCTTGTAAAAAAAGACATTCTCAGTAACCCACAGTAAACGAATAAGAAAAAATCTCCTCCAAAGCTGTATATATCAACAATCCCTCCCGTGCGAAACTTGCCAAATAAAAAAACAATCATAAGGTAGAAACCATAGATTATGCAAAGAAGCGGACAAATAATCCAACATACAGAGTGACTACTGTGCTGACGAAGACTATAGTTCATAACATTTCAGCGTTTAATCAAGCATACGGTTCATCACACGATAACACAGGGCTCACTCTAATCAAATGAGCAACCAAACAAAGCATGGTATGACAGAAGATATCAATCACCTACCCGTAACCACCTCGCACAAATACTAATCGGATGACCACTTTCTTTGCTCTTAATAATAAAGTAACAACTTATAAAGTAATCACTCCCAGTGAAGTTAGATAGATTATTATACAAAATATGAATTATCTATCTGAAAAACACCAAAAATAATTCCAACAAACCGACGAACGATCGTAAGAAACAAAATAAGCCCCAACCAAATGAAACACAACACTATAGAAACTGATGTAAGCATCATAGAAATATGAAACATCCTAGTCCCTGATTATGCCTTCTGCACTAGGTTTGCGCCGTTTTACAGCTGTCGGACCGAAAATTAGCCTTTCACTGTTGTTCATTAAGAGAGTTATATTGCACTCCAACCAAAAACTAGAAAATGAATCAACTTGCATTTGAACAAATGTATTTTAAAACATTAGCTGTAACCACCCATCATAAAGATACAATAATATAATGGACAGTGGACATTTAAACGAGCCTAAAATGCTTGAATAGCAAAAGAATCCACAAGCCACCAACTCGTAAAAAACTAATAATATAAATCACTGACGAGCAAAAAGGTTCCCTTTTAAACATTATAATATATATATCATCAATATATCTATCCTATATATATAATTATAAGATATATATAAGTGTTTTACATTAATATAATATATATAAAATATATAATATAGTTGTGTATAAATATGATAATAGTATTTTATAATATAATAATAATATATATTACTATAAATATCATAATAATATTTTATTATATTACAGATTATAAAATAACAAATAGTGTTTATAATAGATATTTATATATAGATTTTTATAATAACTAGTTCGGCTATATATAAATATTAATACCATAATATTGTATAATAAGCATAATAATGTTTGTTTCTCAAATTCAGTTTTTTAGTATAAATAAGCTAATTTTACATCCTATATTATAATATAATTAACTTATATTTATATTACCTATTATAAGAGTAGGTAGCTTCTATTAAGTAGTATATATACTAACAATAATATACGCAGAAAGGCCTACTATTTACCTACTATATATTATATATAAGGGTTATTAGTACTATTAGTAGATACATTTTAATACATACTTATTAACTAAGCAAAAGTGTTTTATAGATTTAACTAATTAGTATAATAAGCGAATGGTGTTTAGTAAATTAAATTAACATATATTCGTAAAGACTTGAAGTTTAAATTGTAATTGTTGGACATGAATTGGGTTAAGTTGATCCTTAAGTTTTAAGGCTTTTAGTGTTTTTAACTTACATTTCTAATTAATTAGCTAACCCCGGCACCCGGCCCGGCCCACGGCCAAAATTAGAAGCAAACACACCCGGCCCGGCCCCGGCATAATTCCCGCCCCGGTAATACGGTTCCCTCTACTCCCACAACCATAACCTACTGCTTATACTACGTGTTACTTCTCAAGACCCCTCCTTCTTACCATACCTGGCCCTACCAAAATCTCTCACGAATCTTCCTCAAACTCTCTTCAGACTCACCCCACAAGACCCTAACTCAGTCCGCATACAATAGGCAGCCGGCCCCTCACACTCCTCTCCATATCCCATGCATATCTAACACCCATAATTCTGAACCATCCCCACCTCGATTCTTTCATAACCCATCCATATACACAAATTGAATAACCGAAGATGAGACAAAGCACAACCCTAGTCTCACTCCGCTTATATCCTTAAACCATATTCACCATTTTGATCACCAATAATATTCTTACACGCCACGCTTCAACTATCGTCATACAAATACTTTTATCCATTCAGAAGCCTACACCAACACCATAATATCAATAACACCTGCCATAAAGCTCACCTTATTTAAACTCTTATCATACGCCTGTTGTAAATCCATATATAACTCTAAATCTATACCATATCCTACAATATTTCTCAATCATTTTTCAATGTACAACGATTTGATTCCCACAAACAATCCTAACTACGCATCCTGAAACGCAACCTGTGTATGGTGTGCACCAATCAGTCCCTCATACACTAGAACGCACTCCTTCGACCAAAAAAATACCAGCATATACGCTACACCTACAACATCTCAATTAAACTTATTCCCCTAAAATTTTTTACAGACCCCCCCTCCCCTCTCCCTACCCTTATACAAGGGGTACATTACCGCTCTCCTCCCAATCCAATGAAACCACCCTCCATAACCTCCTTTATCACAACAACTCCAAATACCAATCAATCACCATTACTCCGGCGCTCTCTCTGCTTGATCACTATCACTAGTGATTCATCTATACCCTGCAGAACCATTCCTTCAACTTCAATCACCCTACCATTACCTCCTCCTTACTAATAAACCTCATCCCCAAAATACCTATCCTTCTTGCACCATCAAAACCACACAACATATATATAATATATTAGATAATTATATAATATATTATATACCAATATATATATATATTCAAATTAAAATATAATGATATACAATATTATAATATTATATAATACTATTATAACATAATTAATATAAGATATTATATAAATATATTATATAAGATATATAAAGAAAGAACAATAAGGAAGATAAAGATAATAAATACTGCCTTCTCGATTGAACCACCGCCGTTCTAATTGCGTTAATATGCAATATTTAACAATTAATAGATATATAATATAATAATATATACTATTACTATCAATATAATATATATATAGTATATTATTAATATATAAATATATATATTATTACAATAATAAATAATATATACTATCTATTATATTGATGAAAGATACAATTAAATAAATTTGTTTAGGCTTATTCAACTACATAAATCTAAGACCCAATTTAATGAATATCTTTTAGGCTTGTTACGACATGTGTAAATGCCTACTCAGATTTTACACTCCACGATCATCAATCAATCATATAAGTTCAGTTAAATTCTCATTTCACGCTAGACGTCATTAAAAATTTTTAAGAAATGTAACCAGTCAGAAAGACAATAAGCATACAATGCTTAGACGACTCTGTAACAGGCCGACAGTATAAAATTTGAAGTAATATGAAGTAAATCCAATATAGGTTGATGAAATTCTTTGTGAACAATCTACTATTCATATGCCAATTACACTTTCTATATTACATTATACTATATATATGATATATATATATCATATATAATATAATATAATATTATATAATATATATATACTAATATATATATAATAATATAATAATATATAGTATATATAATCATTTTACACTTATATATATACACAATATACATATACATATTATATATATACGTGTAAATAAATATATATATATACTATATATATAATAATATAATATAAAAATAAACATGACCAAATATATATAATATCAATATATATTAATATAAAATATTAATACTATATATAATATTATTTAATTATAACCGGTATATATATATTAGATATATAATATAGTATATTAATATATACTAAATCAATATATATAATAATATATATACTAATAATTATAATATATATATATAATATATATTATATATAATATAATATTAATATATATAATATATAATATATATATAATTATATATCAGAATAAATAATTATTATAAATAAAATATATAGTCAGACTATAATTACTATAATAGTAATCAAACTAATATAATATAACATATACTACTATATATATATAATTATATATATATATAATATATATCATATATATATATATATATATATATATATGCTATAGAGTGTAATTTTTTTCAGCTATTGGGGTAGATATAATTTTTCCCATCTCCTTAGCTTTGAAAAATATATTGATTCATAAAAAATCTTCTGTTTGGGTACATTAACTCCAGTTCAGAATCTTTTTTTTCTTCTGAATGTTCTTTCATACTGAAATCGCCAACCCTCAAGAGAAAGGGCATTTACCTATGAGCCTCCAGGAAAAGTAGCCAACAGGAGAATGTATTAGGTGCTTGCTTAACAAATAGATATTCACAAATTTAAATTATTATGATAGTCTTAGTTTTGCAACTCGAACCGCATGTGTTTTCATCAGTTAAGTGCAATCAGACAATTTGTAAACAGAAGAACATAGAAATATTTTGTTTGACCGTGTTTTAATGATACAGAATGTGAGTATTGAGACTATATGAAATACAGAAAACCACCTACTAGAGTATTTATTCAGTTAACTGGATCACTAGTTCTTCCCAATGAAATTGAATGCAAACATAAACAAATAGAAAATAGAAACAGTAGGCAACATGGGCTTATCAAGATGTCCTTTAAATTCTAAGATTTTCACCATGAATCCCAAACATCCAAAACAAATACTTAGACCAACGAGCTAGAGGACTCCTGTTTTAAAACTATCACAACATTCACACAAGAGAAACACATATATAATAAAAAAGTAAATATAACTTACACATTAAGGGAATTATTTGCTATGGCCAAAGGTGTATGTCCTCTACTGTTCTTATGTGTTAAAAGAGTCTCTCCACCATGACTCAAAATCATCCAACATATGCCAGACAAACCTCCAATTGCTGCACTGTGTAGAATGGTGTTGCCTTCTGAATCTGTATTCAAGCAGAATAACCTACAAGGATATATATATATAATATTATAATCATATATAATACTACTATACTAATAATATATAATAATATATATATATACTTATATATACATATATATATAAACAATATAATATAATATAATATATACCATATATATATATATATTTAATTATAAAGTCTATAAACCCTGCAATTTTTTTGTCAAGATTACTTTAATGATGTCAGAAAATTGTAATTCAATTATAAATCAAATAAATATGTACAGTGTTCCCCTCCACTACACACATTGATGTTTATATAATATATATATTATATATATATATAATAATATATAATAGTATATATATATAAGTATAATATATTATTATATATATATAATCTACTATATATATATATATATATAAAATATATATATATAATATAACATAATATAGATATATCTACTAATATATATATATGTATATCATACCTATATATATACTATTATATAAATATATATAATATCAATATAGTACTATATAAAATATAATAAGATATATATATTAGTATTATATAATATATTATTACTAATAGTAATAATTATATTATATATAGTATAGTATATATAATATTAAGTATATAGTATAATATATATAATAAACAGAACTTTTGCATATATTTACTGGGGTTCATTTAAGCTCTTAGCAACTAATCAACTCGGTTGGAATATTGTTAACAAAGCTACCAAGATTATAAATCGCCAACATTAGTAAACATAGGACTAGGAAAGTATATGATTAGTCTCAAGATAGAGAAAATATTGTAAGAAGCACGATAGGTAGCTTCTACAATAGAAAGCAGCTAGGAATCAATAACAAGATAGATTTATCATAGTAAAGATAACAAAACAATTATTTTAAAATACAAGACATCATTATCGAGGACAATTTGGTCCTGATGCCTTCTATATTGTTTATTTATCTCAACAAAAGTGGACACTTTGAAAGAAATATTCGGCCCACTGAGTTAACAACATATAAAATTACAAGGACCAAATTAGCTTATTACATCTCTTGTTGCCAATATTAAGAATTCCCAAACGTGCCCTTAATATTCATCTGATTTCAATTGTTGATATATATATTATATATATAATATATATACATAATATTATTATATATATATACTTATATAATATAATATACAATAAATAATAATATATAGTACAATATTTTGATAATTAAAATATTATACTATAAATATTAATATAATAAATATAGTAAATAAATATATATATATATAAATATAGTATATCCCATATATATATATATTAAATATAATATAAAAAATTATATTATATAACTAATTATAAAAACGGAATATAAATAGCTATATATATAATATATAATATAAATTATATATATAATATTAAACTAAATATATATATATATAATGTACAAAGAATTTAAATACACACACACTATATTTAATTAGAAGTAGGGGAATGGACAATTATTTAAAAAATTTCTTAAATAACTCTAAAAAATTATAAATGAAACTGTTATGATTGAAACTGACATTTTGTTCAACATTACATGTTGACCTCTTCGGAACATAAGAGAAAACTGAATTTAAATTTTCATAAATCATTGTACAACTGAAATGAAGATTCGGATTATGCTGAACAAGCACAAACGCGAACAACCAACCACACCACATCTTAGGAAAAAAAAAACCAAACTTAGTACATAATTTGAATAGCTTATCTATGCACAGTCATATTGAAAAAATGCTTTACACGTGTGTCATAGGTATCCGCTGATAGAACTCTAAAGCCATTAGTACACACTTAGTATAATCGTACTAGAGGTCGATGCGAGAGCTAATACGGCTCAGGGTGAGTAATAGAGTAGATATGGGTCCGAGTAATTCTAATATAATATAAATTCTCTAGAGATATGAGAATCACTATAATTTACGTTCAATTGAACGACAAATAATCGTTCAATCACTTAATAAAGCTCTTTCTATAAGTCATCTATTACACTATTCACTCAGCTTGGATAATTGAGTAGTGATGAATACTGAATATGAAAAATCTGTCAGAGTTTAAATTTACTACTCTATGACTCCTTTGTTTGATTATCATACCTTAAGAATAAAAGTTACTTGTACATAACATCAGTCGCATCAATAGCGTAGAACAACTTCATTTTGGTTTAACTATCGACCTCGACATATGAGATTAGACTTTATGTCGAAAACAAAGCGGTACATATATAAAGATCTGCCTTACCGTCTATATTGAAAAATAATTAAAGTTTAACATAGTATTCATCTATGGACAAGCTCATTTACATCGCTGCGAAATCATGGGAATCACCACAGATGAATACCTCAACACACACTGTCCTACCCGTACAGTGTACAAGACATATTGGTAAGGAGATATCATGTTATGCTAATAAAAGAAACAAGATATACGTGATGAGCACGGAAAAAAAAGAAGAATACTGAATATAATAAATGCAATATTAGAAAAATTAAGAAAAAAGTTTAACAAAACATCAAATGGAGTTTGTTTGACATATTAAATTTGTCAAAATAAGTAATGAAACTTATAAGTTATAGCAAAATATATAAGAGAGACACATATTTTAGTATAAACAAAAGCGTGATTATCACTTTCATATTAAGTTGAGTGGAAAAATGCTAATGGGATTAGTGCAATGAATTTTCATACGGGCAACATATCCAAAAATGGGGCTTTTGTGAGAGAAATAATCTAGAATATTAGTAGTCATTATACTCAGAGTGTACAATTCCAAAAACATGTTGATCTCTGATCTGTCTATAATCCTCAAGCAAAAATTAAAATTGATTGGCTTTATGATCATATAAGTAAGATGCTATACAAAGAGAAAAAATGATATACAGAAAGATGAAAACAAAAGAAATTACTGATCAATAAATTATGTGGAAAAAATCACTACTTAATGATCTGATTGCTCAATTGCTTTCTCAATCATATATTGAAAGTAAAACTAATGACAATTATCAAAAAGATCGTAAACAATAATAAGTGATTAAAACATCAATATCTCATAACTAATATAAAAGAAGGTTAAAACATTTAGTTAAAACTATGAAAATAATGTAATGAGAGAAATGAGAGCTAAGATATGTCGCTGTTAGCAAAACACTTCGAGTTTGTTAATCTATATACAACTAGATTATTCAAAACTGTAACTGTATAATGACATGTATTTGTTCAGACAGTGGCATAGATGCGAGATAAGTCTGAGAAAAAGGAATATTTTTCCTTACACTAGGTATGTCCTACAGTGGGGCTCTCGATAAGGCTAAACGACATCTTATACAATTGATGGGAACGGTAAACTGTTCAAGAGAATCATGTATTCTCAAAGAGAATTGTGGGAATTCGTGAGAAGGTCGAAGGGAATGAATGTTAAGGTTTCCTTGGTAACTGAGAAGAGCAACCAGTAATTTCAAAGCTCCTTTTGAACAAGCAACATGAAGACAAGTTTCACCTTTAAAACAAGGATGATGACAACAGTTCATATATTACGGAACAAAAAGAAAATTGGTCTACAAAGTCAAATCAAGAATTCAATAAACTATCAATGTCTCTTACCAATTTAAAAGTTGAAGCCTGAAACAACATTCAAAGAGTGGGGGGGGGGGGGGGAGTGCAGCGAGCGCAGGGTGGGGGAGGAAGAAGATCTGAGTTTATTACAACAGATCCCAACTGGTATCACATTATATTCAGAATAATAGGAATTATCCGAGACTAGAATCCAGCGCACAACATCGTAATCCACGATTTTCTTTTCTCCTCTAGCGATATACCTTATACAGGTGCACCAGTAACAAAATAAAGTTAGAGAAACTGAATAATTTCCTAAATAAACAACTTTTATAATAAACTTTAGTAGTTTGATTCAACTAAAATTACTCCAATAATATTATCTCCTAGACCGGTGCACATACAAAAAGAATACAATGCCCCATTCTTGTCAAATGATTGCTTGGTATTACAAACAATAAATTCACCGAAAACGTTCCGCGTGAAAATTTATTAATATTAAATCATTTAATCTTATCAAATTTCCTAGATAGCAAACATGAGAAAATTTTAACTGCGTGAGTAGTGTACACGAATAACCTAATACTAAATCGTGAAGCACAGTTACCGGGGGGACTTAGTCATGAGGAAAAAATGTCAGTAGCTAGTGACTACATAGTAAATACAATAATTGGTGCTCCACTGCAGGTGTATAACCCCTGGTATGCAACGAAAACATTATAATAGATCCTAGGTGCGAGATAAACTTACACAAACAGTATTCATCACTTTTCGTGAACTACAAAGCTCAACCACAACAAGAACATATCGACAAATAAATGAAAAACAAGATAACGTGCAAATATCCACTCTATCCACATAGACGAAGCGTCATATAACAAACAAGTCATAACTACCAGTCATCATACATATCCAATTAAAGATCATAATATTAACTTGTATAAAAGATATCGACATTCATTTCATTTATCCACACTCGTATAAAATCAAAAGAATAACTATGGATTTACCACTATCGTAAACAAACTGGATACGGTCTTAACATGCTTCTCTTCATAAAAGCTCCTTAAATAATGTTATCATAACGAGATGAATATAAGTCCTAATATGATCAACAACTAACTCATCATCACGAATTGTTACTGATTTGAACATAAACCTTTCAATTCAGAAAGTTTCATATAGATCACAGCTAGAATAAAAAATAATTAGTCAGTTAGAGATCATCACGAGAATAACCCTCCGGCAACATTCTTCATATCAACTAGGTGACATAGAAAGAATACATTATAGTTGTTGTTTTGTGGATGTGTTCCCTGTCTTTGAACAGACGGGGTTCCCATTAGTTTAAAAAATATTATGAATGAACAATTCCGAAATTTTTCAGTTCTGTTCCGTGAAAGCAAAAGGTCATCCAAACAAATGTAATTCGTTAGTGACAGAACGTCAACACAGCTCAATTCATCTACAAATCATAGCGACTTCGAATATTAAATATTCCTCCCCTTCTAATTAATATATAGATGTGTTTATACTTAAAATTAATTATCATAATTGAAATTATCTTGTTATACTAATGCTAAAAACTAAATATACTTCAGTTAAAAAATAAAAAAATAAAAAAAAATTGTTAGTATATATATGTATATAGTATAAAAAAAAAACATAAAATATGCTATTAAAGGGTATAAGACGATATTGATTTTGGAGATAAGCATGTTTTACTAATTACACTATATATTTAAAAATAATATACTATATAGAATATTAATATATAATATATATAATAATAATATATATATATATATACTATATATAAAATATATAATTAATCATATCTTTACTTTAAGCGTTAAATAAGGAGAGAGTAAGAAGTGAGAGAAGAAGATAAGAGTTAGAGAGAGAGAGAATGAAGAGAGAGAGATAGAATAGATAGATAGTGAAGTAGAAATAGATAGATAGATAGATAGATATATAGGAAAAGAAAGAAAGAAAGAGAAACGCTTATGCTGGAGGTAGATAAAATAATAGATAATATAGATAGGAAGGTAACACTTGAAGGAGTACGATCTGAAAACCATTCTTGTAGGGGTAAAAATAAAGGACCTAGAGTATAGTATAACAAGTTGTATACATTCAGCTGCACTGGAAATTATAATAAATAATATCACCATCAATTTATAGAAATAATTAAATAAAAAAATATAAGTATATATAAAATTATTCGCTCCAAATTAATAAGTACCCGCTCTATAATATAGTAGCATGATACTACAATATATATATATATTTTATTATTAATAGCATTCTGTTAACTCTATTCTTAGTTTCTAAATAAAGCGTAACATATAAAGCGGATACATAACTAAAGTGATTAAATCATGCATTTTACAGTGATTAAATCATGCGACAAAGTGTTGGAGTAGGTAACTCGTAGTATATAATAAGTGTATAAAAAAATATTTGATAGTTGTTTATCTATCTATGCATTTCTGAGGCTTATATTATTACAAGCGAAAGCCTGAGTAAATTAATACCGTATAGATATTCCAAACTCTATGATAAATGTATTAGGAGACAAACATCAGACGAGGAGTAGCAATAACAATGTCGGTTCATCCGCTTTGGTATATCTAATAGCTCGCATGTCATCTTCGCTGCTCTCAGAGATGATATCTTAACATAGTTTCGCTTGTGATATTTGTACGAGACAAGACGTGGCCTCAACTTCATGCATATCTCGAAAGACATATGAAAAAAACAAACTCAGACACAACGTAAATCCAACTTTTCAATCCGATTTTCCTATTCTGTTAGTACTAAAATAAGGAATGATTAATATCACTGAGTTTTTAGTAAATTAATAAATATATATGTTATATGTGATTATAAATACATCATCACGTTCCTCTTCTTATATATAAGCTAATAACTCTTTTTAAGTATTAGATAGTACTAACTTAATAATATTTAACTATATTATGATATGATATATTATTAATAATTATTCATTATTAATAATCATAATTACTATAATAAATTATAAGTTGTGTGCAGTATAATAAAGTAGTATTTATTAGCTGAGAGAGGTGAAATTTATACGAGTATGAATTAATCATATATCATATCAATAGTTATTTATATTATATCTAATTATGTTATATTATTATATTTATCCCATTAGAAATATATTTATTACTAGATGCATTGATCTAGTTAATTTTATATTATGTTATTATTTTTTATTATTTATATAATTAAATTTAATTATTTAATTAATTAATTTTATATATTCATTTAATATATTATGTGATTAATTAAATTAGTTAATTATATATATCATTAGTGAAATTATAACGTAATATATCAGTAAATCAGAAGTAAAACAGTGTAATATATTATGTCTCTGATTAAAGTTCTACTCCTCATCCTTTAATAATCTGATGTGCCGACTGTGCTATAATCATTACACTTCATTACATCTCATTAATTTTATTACGCATCACAATAGTTTTAGCAGAAATGATTTTGAACTTTTTTTTTTTATTATAAACTTTAATATAATTTAAATATTATATTAATAATGTAATTAATAACTGCAATTAGTTATGATCATTTGTGAACAATTTGATTAAATTTGCGCAAATTTCGGTGACATTAAAACGAAGCTTCCCATTTAATAGTATTAATTATTGTTGCTGGCCATTGGAATGTACCGGAATAGCCTCATGGAAATTGATACTGTAATCAATAGAGCAATTGTCTATCCAAATAATAGTAAATACACGACGCTAATTAGTGAGAAGAGAGCGTATATAATATAGAGACTCAAAATTATGATACACTAACATAAGCCACGTGTCACTCTACCTGAGCCCTATAATACGTAGGTAGTACCTTACATTAACTAGATATAATGATATATATAACATATATATATATATATATTTATTCTTACTATATATTTAAAAAAAAAATAGGTTGATATATATCTTATATGTTATCGCTACGATAATACATATTAATAATATAATATTATTAAATTATATATCATCTATATATATTATAAATATCGATATAATTATATAGATATATAATATTATATAATATAAAAGATATATATATAAGTATACTACTATATATATATTACATAATATAATACACTATATAATATATATATATATATGTATATATTTAATATACAATAGCTGATATAGAGTAGGAAAATACGATTGATATTTCTAATATGGTATATTATATTATTATTAAATAATAATACACAGTATAGTGAGGTGTAGTAAAACCATACATGAGTAGGTATGTTTGATGTATTATATTAGTGATAGTAAATAATAGTAACTACACTGTATATATTATAGTGTTAATACATATAAACTCATAATGTATGTGTTTATAAATTTAGTAACTATAACTATAGATAGTTAACCTCAAATACGTATAATAAGTCATACTGTCTAGCCTTATAAATAACCTATTGACTTAATTAAATACGTAATATAATATATATAATGATACCAAAAATCATATATGATATATAATATATTAATAATAACTATCGGAATTACATTAATATATCACTTAACACTGAATAATATATAAGAAAATAACTAATTATATATAAAACGTACTTAATATATATATATTAATTATATAAAAACAATTTATATAATAATGCACTAGGCCCTTATATCATAAACACTATTAATAATATATCATATTTATATATTGTTACGAATTAAATACAATAGGTACTTTTTAGAGAAAATTCATACATAAAGGACTGCAAATAAAATATGATGGTATCCAAAGTATTTGAAAAAATTAATCTGAGTAGGCAATATATTAATACATAACAATATATATAATAACTATAATTATATAATACTAAATATAATAATTATATAGACTAGAGTGAGGTCAGCGAGAAAAGTGATAGTAAAATTCGGAGGGGAAAGGTGAATGTGATGCGGCTAGAGGGAGATATATATAGTGATTAATATGTGGTGTGTGGAAAGTCAATACTTGCTTTTTAAACTGAGTGTGCTTGATAGATGTTTGAATACTCGCATAACCATATTTTGGAGGGGATTGAGGATTAAAAGGATTAGGCATAGAACCTGAAGCAAAGGAAAAAGTTGACTGTGTAGTGTGGGTGTGTGTGTTTGTGTTTGGTTGTGTGATGATGTGTAGATGAGGTGATGTTAGAAAGGAATGCTGTAATAGTGTTTGAGATTTAAGATCGCGAGGTTGATAAGAATCTACATAGTTGAACCAAATAAGGAGAGTAACGACTTATGAGATAGGTATATAATTCAGGGTAATAATTTATAAATAATACCAGGAGGATAGTCTGTCAAAAGATAATAATAGTAGAAAAAGTTAGATGAAATTGGACATAGGAAAAATGCTAAAAATTATAGACGTAAGGCAGAAAATCTATTTATGAAATATTGCTGAGAATAAAGATAAGGAAGTAAATATGACCTTTCACCATTCTAATATATCATAAATATTGACCATAGTTTACAAATAATAAAATATTTATATAAAAATAAAAAATGAAAATCAGAAATCGAACTCATAAATGTAATGAAAAAATACTGGTTATAACTAATGATTCATAACATAACTCTACCAGTTAACACTGTAGTCACAGCTTACAAGAAAAGTAGCGATTTCGCAAATGTGAATCATAAGCGAAGGGATAGAATAATAGCGTTGAGTTGAGAAAACAATTGTCATTTCTGGAGGAGAGCTTTTTAGGTCATATGAGAGTCCAATGAGAGTATAAGTCTCAGTTTCATATGTCAATTATGACATATGATCTAATAGTATTTATATAATGAGATAAAGAGTGGTAAGTACATAATTATTAAATATTAGAGTACATGCAATTAATATTCAATAGAATGATAGAATGAATAATAATAATAACATATAAATAATGAGAATAATGGGGTGGAATTAAATGACAGGTAGATATCATAAATAATCCAGTGATAATAGTAACAAAATAGATTATAATCTTAAAAATGAAATCAGACATAAGTGATAGTAAAGGCATAGTGAACATATAAAATGACCATAATAAATTGAATAGAGAAGGATGGCAATGAAAACTTAAATAGACGTGCTTTGCGACAAAATATAACTAATAGAAGGAAGGAAAAAAAATGAAACATTGAGTCACAAATTATTTTCACAGAGCATAACACAAATAATAATACACAGGCTAAAAAAAAAGACAAATGAGAGTATAATAATGAATAAATAATATATAATAATAATAATAATAATAGAATACAGATAATACCTTCTAAAGCGTGAATGGAAGTAAATAATTGAAAATATAATGAGGGAATACATAATAAACTAAAATCACAGCACGGTAAATGACAGAGTATAAGCTAACTCTGTGATAAGACAAAGCTAGCGAACAATAAAAGCCGTTAAAGAATATAACTAGAAATGTAAAGAGCGACGACTATAAACAAATATAAACTGAATAGATGAAGCATGTGCGAATAATAGTATAAATCAATAATCATGATAATATAGTAATTATATGAATAAGTTTAATAGATGAGATAGATAGGATAGAATAAAGATAAAATACAATCTAATAAACTACATAATTTAGTATTATAAATATATTGTAGCTCTCTCTCTCGTATAATAATAAAATGATAAAGACGATAATAGAGTAATAGATAAATCAATTTAATGAATAACATGATGGAGTGCTTCATAACTATATATCTCTAATAAGTAATAAGATAATTAAGGAGTATTATTATTATAATGAGAGATAAGTAATAATATAATAATAATAGAATGAGATTACAAATTAAATAGTAGATTTGGCGAGCAGATTATCAAGAGATATCGTTGAGTTATGATAGAGAAAATGTGAGAAAGAAAAGTAATTTAAAATTAAAGAGAGTGTTTAATATACTCAGTAACCAATGATTTCAGTTAGATACATATATGAGGAACTTATACATATGAGATCGAAAGTTAGTATATTTAGTACTATGGAATTATTTGACGAGATAGATAAATAAATTGCAAATAAAAACTAAAATCATGTGATCCTTTCTTTTATGATATTATCTTTTAGTTTTATTAATTTTAAGGTTTGTTTTGAAAGCAAATGTTGAGTTGTTTTTGCATTATAAATGATATTAAATAATAAGACGATTATATAATTTAGATTAGAAGTAAAAAAATGAATTAAAGCACGCATTAATTAAGTGAGAATAAAATAAGTCAGTAATTATAAGAATCATAATGTGGAAATACATCATATAAATTCCTAGCTCTAGAAAAGTAATGAGTAATATTTTTATGAAATAATGTTCTTAGAATATAATGTGATGATAAGTTAAGAAATATAATAATATAATACACAAACAATTAAGGTGAAAGAAAATGAAGAAGAAAGAGTAAGAACAGAAACTGTGATAAATTATTGAATTAAAAGACTTATATTTAGGTATGTTTTGAATCGGATAAACAGTGACGCCAATAAAGTTCGAACCTATGAAGGAATACTACTGATGAGTGATGAAAGAAATACAAGAGTACATGCGGTGTTTAAGATAGGTGAGAGATACCGAGTAGGAGCAAATGTCATTTGACATTTGAGCGGATCGAAAGAAAATTACAGAAAGGTAAAAGATGCTTTCAGAGATTTTGGTATGCTTGTATTTGACATGACAAAAGATAATTTTTTATCACACCCTCATTGGGACGTTTTCACTTTTGGATTTCCGCCTGTATGCTATTGAATAATTCTAATAACTACTTATAGATATGTATAATGAGTTAGTATAAGATCCGCATGATAAGTGAGAAATCAAATAACAGAGTATGATTTAATAGTTACAGATTAGTTTGAAGCGTGTTATGAGTATAAAATGAAAATAAAATAATATAATAGAGGGGTAAGGATCTAAAAAATTGTAAATGGAATTTTTTAGATAATATATAATATAAAGCTGTGCACAAGGATCAAAGGAAGGGCTCTTCTTATTGCTTTTGTTGGTCTTCCGGTATCCAAGGTGACCTCTAACAGTCGTTCCCACGAAGTTATACGGAATAATCTATCTACACACACTGTAGTAAATGTTCTTACTGCGGTGATTGTCTCGTTGTATGGCAGTTTCACTATCGAAGTTCGACTTTGATTTTTCAGAATTGAGTTGAGTATCTATCGTGATGAGAAAATAACTGTCCCCACTCTATCCCACACATCCTAGTGAATTATTCGAGGTACTATGCCATCTATCTCGTCAAATGCTTCTTTCCATGTAGCACGCCGCCTTTCTTTCCAAAGCGAGTATGAAGAGTTATATGTGCGTAGTAGAAATGTTCTCAAGATTCTCATGATAATATTATCAGCGCAAATGCTTCTTTGCCAGTGCTAGCGCACACATGCAGACAGTTTGTAGTTAATTTATTGTGTAATCAAACGTTACATATCACTTTTTTCGAACCTTAATAGATTATGCTTACTTCTCTCTACTTATGTATTGAGATGAGCATAAGTCCTCAGGGGAAGTAATTATGTTTAAGTATATATATTAGTATAAGCTAGCTGGATAACATAATATGTTATATATTTACTATAGAAGTTTTTATAAGTATTTTGAGTACTATATATAGGTATATGTATAGATTGAGATAATAGGAGAACGATGGATGGCTCATAGAGATATTTAATTTAGGAAGTTTAGTTAGAATGTACTAATATGTAATAAGGTGGCTTAGACTATATTATGTGAGTCTAATTAAAATCGTTGCGTGAATGAAAGGGACTAAGTCTTTATATGTGACCATGCATAGGTCGATAATTATAATCATAGGTATTATTAGTTACCTGTGATTATTGTGATATATATATAATAATATGGGATGAACTATATGTATCTTAGAATCAAAGAAGTATAGATCTAATTATATTCTCAAATGGATAAGGAGTTGACGCAATTCAATTGTAATGAGCATGCTATGAGTGTTGAGATGAATACCAGAATAGATAAAATGAGAAGGCAAAATATTTAGAAGTTGTTGGGTGTGGAGCAAGGGGAAGACAGAGAATTAACAGAAGTATCTTTGAGATGGTCTTGTCATGTGAAAGGATGCCGACTGATAGTCGTTTTAAAGCAGTATGTATAGTGTGCGACCGATCGTGTGAAACCAACCGCTGGAGAAGTGAAAATATATGACTACCAGTTAACGAAGGAGGAGAATGTGAGCTTTTCAGAGGCAGCAGAAACTAAAGAGGATATTAAGAGAGAATGGCAGGGTTTTGTGCGGGTGTAGGTTGTGGCCCACCTGTCAAGGGAAAAATGCTTCCCATGTGAAAGATTATAAAGTTGTCACGCCCGTCGCCAACACAAGTCCCGTGAGCATATAGGGCTGATTTACTGGACTACGACCGCAAGGACTTTCTGCAATGAATTTACTAATTATTAATTACTGATTAATACCTAGGCTTGTAAATATCGTTATGAAAATACTTCTTCTACTGCTTTTGATGCTCTGATGCTCTTTGCGGACGCTAGCAGTCGAAAGGCAAGCGTCGAACAAACCGTTAGATGAAGATAATATATATAAATATTATATAATATATATATATACTATATATATATATACTATAATATATATTATATATAATACTATAAATATATATTATAATAATACCTCATAGTATATATATATAATATAATAATAATATTAATATAGATAATAATAATAATAATAATTAATATAATACATAATATAATCAGATCAATGAAATAACTAATTATGTGTATGCCCTAGAGCACTAATAAACCTTTTTAAGTACTAAACTCTACCTTATATATTGTATACCTCTTACCTCTTTTAACATATTGTATATACTGTATTTTAATGCTAAACACCCTAAAAAGACGTTTATATATAGGTGAAATTCAGGATTCTGTTTAAAACAAAAAAAAAGAAAAAACAACAAAAAATTTTTGGCCGATTGGGTCTGGCGACAACATACAAAAAAAAACGTGTGTTGTAACAGGACCCACCGACAGCCTGCCAAACACAAATATATACTAATCATCAACTATACCTTCTATATATATAGCTAATATACTATATACTAGCATATGTATACTATATATATACATATATATACCTACATATAATATCTGAGTACTCTAATTTCATACATTACTACATATCAATAATACTATACTATATATATATATATATATATTAATATATTATATATATAATATTATAACTATATAATAAGATATAAACTAATATCATACTATATATATACTACTATATATAATATCATTTAAAGTATACAATAATAATACTAATATAATAGAATATATATGTAAATACTATACAATATACTATATATATATATCTATATAATACTATATATAATATAAGTCTTATAGTAATATAACTAATACATATATACTATCATAGGTAATTTACTATATATATCATAAATACTATATAATATATACTAATATACTAATATATAATAATATTACTATATAATATATATCTATATAATAATACTATAAATACATATCTACATCGATAGTCATTAACATAGCCAAAGGTTTTTAATTATCAGTTAAAAGTTCCAACCCCAATCCGATGTATATTCAGTAGCCAATTTATCCTATACAATAAATCACACTACCAGACGTTTTTCGCCCTCATTTTCAAAGCTGACAAAGAATTAGAAAAGCACACAAAAGACTCAATCCTCCGTCCCAATCTCTCTTCTCCACTTCACTACACTCACACTCCGCACATCCCTCACAACAAAACCAAACAAACCATAAACACTCCCTCACCTCCTCTCTACTCTCTCCTCTCTCTCTCTCTCAGCTCTCATCATCATCTCTCTCTTCTTCTCATCCTACTACCTCCCTCCTCTCTCTCCCCTTTTTCACCTCTCTCACCATTCTCACTTGTCTCCATCACATACAACCCATATCACTATACATACACCTAAAAATATAATTGATATAAATATAATATAATCAAATAAAAAAATATATATATAATATATATTTATATTATATACCTATTATATAGTAGATAATAATACTACTATATACTACATAGCTATTATATATAATATGATGTACTATATATATTATATATACCTATATACTATATATAGATATATATAATAATATATATATATTATACTATACTAATATATATATAATCATATATTATCATATATATATATATATATTAATATGCGAATACTTATTATACTCATCTCTCTCTCTATATAGCTATAGTATAAATAAATATACTATATATATACTATATGATATATATAACTATAAATATATATAATATATATATATACTGATATAATAATAGTTAACTATACTATATATATATATAAAAATTAAAACAAAAACTCACATAATAGAAGCATCCCACAAATGTCGATTGGGTTGAGGTCCGTACTATTACATGCTATCCACTCCAACGCCGTACGTTGAACCGTTAATATGTGAGTCGTGTCACACATTGCGGCCTTGTGTAGTCTAGCCATTGTCATGCATTGGGATGAAAGAGTCACCAATGTAGGGGGGCAAATGGCACGACATATAGTTCGAGGCATGTCTAGTGTTATATACCTCTACGGCTGTAAGAAGGGCCTCCAGTCAGAAGATCCAAGTGTGCAACTTGCCCGAAGGCCCCAAGTAAAGAGATGCATTCCAGACCGATAACCAACCCACCTCAAAACGGCGGCACCTGTAGCACATTGCATTGTTCGAATCTCTCGTCGGTCGTCGGTATACTCTAAGCACGCCTCGTCCCGGAGGACATACAAGAGAACCACTCGTCTGACTCGTCCCGTAACAAATAAGACCTTCGCCACAAACTCGTCGAACCGCTCGACAGAGGAATGCGTGGTCTCTGATGGCAACATTGCACAGTCGTGCCCTGTCGACATAGCTGCCGTGCGATGTACGGATGGACCGTCATTGGCAGGCCTCCGGCAGGGACGGTAATATATACCAATTGAAGCATAAGGTGTTGACGCACTGTATTGTCGCTCAGCCCTAGTGTCGTGTATCTCCGCCAGCTGTAGTTCCTGCAGATGTTCGTTTGTGCCGTTGTTTGCGCACTCTCATAATGAACGCAGACGTTATTAAATCTGGCTTCACTAAGTGCTTGTGGCCCTGGGACCTACCTTGTCCTGACGGAAGATGCCATGTTGTCAGAGGGTTTCCTGGGTACCGTTGGATGTCACCCGCCCAATCCTTGTGTTGCCGTTACACCGAACCGGCCTCTACCAACGGTGACTCCAGGTAACCCCGTATCCTTCGTTTCATTAGGTGTGTTCAGTTCATCTGGCACCGCCAACTCGATCTCTTGACAGTTGACGCTACTTCTGCTCTCCATGTTTTTCGTGTTAGTACGCCTCGCTACGTCGAAATGAATCCCTCGCTCGATTCTATGACACCCCGAACATAAACCTACCACCACACCTCTCCCACGGTCTAGCCTTACGTCGGGCGATATTCTGTGTTCCCTACATTCCTACTCCGCGGTCCATGAGTCCCAATATTGCAGCGATCTTTCTTCTCTCATGAACCATGGATGAGAACAAATAGAGGGATCACTAAGCCCTACCACCTGCAATTCCCGCGCTCGTCATCTCCGTCTTGGCCGGACATGCCGACGGGAAATTCACCTGAGGTTTAGAAGCGCCTTCCCCGCTTCCTCCGACGTCGCAGTCGACTATCTTGACCACCCTCAGTGTGCGTTATTTTTGACGCAGTAGATACTATATACGATAAATATATAAGTTCAATAACACTATCAATATCACATACACATACTATCATACTAATCAATCATCATAAAAGCACATATACGTAGATACTACGTCACTATCATAATATCAATATATACTACTGATACCTGAATCACTATAACTACATCAAATATACATAGGTCTTTATTTCAATATATATATATATATATCATACTATAATATCAGCTTCTCTCTCTCTCTCTCTCTCTCTCCTCTCTCTCCTCTCTCTTTCTCTCTCTCTCCTACCTCGTCTTCTTCCTTCTCTCCTCTCTCTCTCTCTCTCTCCTCTCCTCTCTCTCCTCTCTCTCCTCCCTCTTCTCTCTCTCCTCTCGTCTCTCTCTCTCTCCTCTCTCTCTCTCTGATCTATCTATCTAATCCTATCCTACTTCTATCCTCTCCGGCTCATCTCTCTTCTTGCCTCTATTACTTCGGAGTATCTTCACTAATACCTCATATTATCATATCATATAATATCATATCATTATTAAAATAATAATTACATAAAATATATATATAAATATATATATAATATATATATTATATATATAATATTATATATATTATTTAATATATATATATATACATATAATATATAATTATATATATAATATATTATATATATATATATAATATATATATATATTATATATATATAAAATAAAAAATATATATCTTTTACTGAAATTATTTTTATTTTATAAAATATATATAGTATATTATATATATATAGTATATACTATATATATATACTAGTATATATATCGTATATATCATATATAATATATATGTATATATATATATATATATACTATACGATATATTAGTATATATATATTATATATATTATATATATAAATATATATATATAGTATATATACTATAATATTATATAAAATAGAAAATATTAATCTAGATGGAAAGAAAAGTTTTTGCGAAAATTATTATATCATGAAATTATTTTCGGAAATCAAACTAATTTAGGAAGATTATTTTTATTATTATTATTATTATTATTATTATTATTATTATTGATTATTATTATTATTATTAGTTATTATTATTATTATTATTTTATTATTAGTAGTTGTAGTAGTAGTAGTAGTAGTAGTAGAGTAGCAGGAGTAATACAGTTGTTGTTGTCTTTAGTTTTTTTTATGATATGATTATATATAATATTATTATAATAATTAATATATTATATTAATTAAAATATTATTATTATTATTATTTCTATTATTACTTATTTTATTTTATTATTATTATTATTATTATTATATTATTATATGTATTATTATTAGTAGTAGTAGTAGATTAGTAGTAGTAGTACTTTAGTAGTAGTAGTGCGGTAGTATTAGTAGTAGTAGCAGTAGTAGTAGTAGTAGTAGTAGTAAAAATAAAATTCATTATTATTATTAGATTATTATTATCTATTGTCTATTATTTATCTATAATTTACCTAGCAGTTAAATATTATTATTATACGGTAAATATCTCCAGCAATTATTATTATTATTCATTATTATATGATTATTATGTTTGTTATATTATTATTATTATTATTATTATTATTCATTATATTATTATTGATTATATTTATTATTGTTTGTATTATTATTATTATTATTTATTTTAGTACTATTATTATTATTATTATTATATTATTTCTACTATTATTCATTATTATTATTAATATTATTATTATTATTATTATTATTATTATTATTATTATTATTATTATTATTATTATTATTATTATTATTATTATTATTATTATTATTATTATTATTATTATTATTATTATTATTATTGTTTTTATTATCTATATTATGTATTATTATCTATTATTATACTATATGATTATTATTATTATATATTGATTATTATTATTATTGTTATTATTATTGTTATTGTTTTTATTATATAGTTCTTATATAGATTTTTATGAGCGGAATTTATTTGTTTATAATTAAAACAAATTATAATATATTTTTCTTTAATAACATATTTATTTTGAATTTCCATGAAAATATTGAACAACATTTAGTGAAGTGGAAAATTTGGAAGCATAGTATTATTCTATATATCATATTATATATATATATATATATAATATATATCTATATATATATATAATATATATATATATATATATATATATATATATATATATATATATACTTTAGATATATATATATTTATATATATATACTGTATATATATATATATATATATATATATATATATATATATATATATATATATATATATATATATATATTATATATATATATTATATATATATATATATACTATACTAATACTTAGTATATTACATAATATATATAATACATATATATATATTATATATAATACTGTATATATATATAATATATTATATATATATATATATATATATTATATTATATTAATATATATATATATATATATATATATATATATATATATATTTATATATTTATGTATATATATATATAAAGAAATGATATAATTGGGGAGAAATGATTTAATAGGGGGAAGTGATGTAATGGGGAAAGGAAATGGTCTAATAGCGAGGGAAATGAAGCAGGAAGTAGATCAAAACGATGGCATTAGCTTCAGAAGGAGACAGCTGAAAAATGATGATGGAGCATGGATGAGAGAGTGAATAAAAAGGTTAGGTAGGCTGGAAGATAAAGAAGAAAAGTAGATCAAAATATATGGAAGTAAATGTAAGTATGAGTTAGAAGGAAATGGGAGGTAGGAAAAGAAAGAATTACGTAATAATAAATAAAATTAAATGGAAGTAGGAAGAGAAAAATAAAAGGGAGGTTGAAATTGCGGTAGCATGACAAAGAATAAAAATGAAGTTGGAAGAGAATAAGCAAAAGTAGGCAGGAAAAGAAAGAGTATGAGATTTTAAGAAAAAGAAGGAAAAGTAGGTAGGAAGAGAAAGGGAAAAAGGAAGTTGGAAAAGAAAGAAAAATTGGAGGTAGAAAGAAAAAGAACAAAAAGCAGTTAGGAAGAGAACAAACAATGATTCGGAAATAGGAAAAAAAATGAAATAATAGTGAAGACAAAGAAAGAAAAGACAAAGAAAAAAAGAAACGAGACTTGGTAGAGAGAAAAAATGAGGAAGGTAGAACAAAGGAAATATGAAGAGGCTTAGGAGAAAATGGGAAGAACGAAAGATTGGGATGAAGATCGAAAGAAGGAATGGAGCAGAATAAAAGAAAGAAATTAACAAGAGACAAGAAAAAACCAAGAGTAGGTGGGAAAGAATGATACATTTTGTTCATTATTATAATCTTTTATTATTGTTTCGTCGATGCAGGAACCTTGCTTATTATTATTATTATTATTATTTTTATTATTATTATTATTATTATTATTATTTTATTATTATTATTATTATTATTATTAATATCTATTATTTATTAATTATTATTATTTACTTATTAATTATTATTATTATTATTATTTATTTATTATTATTGATTAATTATTTATTATTTATTATTATTATATTATCTTTATTATATTGATTATTATTAATCTGACTGAAGAGTATCCTTTCCTTTCGGCAATATATATATAATATAATATTATATATATTATATATATATATAGTTATATATATATATATATATATACTAATATATATATATATATACTATTATATTATATAATAATATATTATATATATATATAATAATATATATATATTATATCTAATATATTATATATTACTATATATATATATTGATAAATATATATATATATATTATATGATATATATATTAGACATTTATTATAACATACATCCAATTTTATTACATATTTACATCCATTAGAGTTTAGCTATACACTAAATACTATACATTTACACTCTATTACAAAATGTCTATACGTTGAAGCTAATGAAATAACAATATATCGAATTTCTATGACAGTTGAAATAAAAAAATTTCTCTTCCGGAATTTGTAGAATGATTGCATTCGCAAAACTGAATCTTCCCCTGAAATAAAACATTATATTTTAGAGTTATATTCAGTTATATATATATATTATATATATATTATATATATATATTTATACTATTATATATAGATATAATATATATATATAAATATAATATATATATATATATATATATCTACTTTATTCATATATATCATAATTATGTATAATTATTATATTTATTAATTATAAATATATATATATCTATAATATATATATAATATTATAATATATATATATAATATATATATATATATAATATATATAGATTATATATATTATAATAATATATGATATATTATAAGATCACTACGATCCGATCCCTATTAATAAACATTTTAACACACCTTATATATATTATATATAATAATTAATATAATATACTAATATATAAAATAAAGGCTATATATATATATTATATATACTAATATATTATATATAATATTTATATATATATAATAATATATATAATATATATATAATATATAAATATATATATATATATATATATATTAGATTATATATATATATATAATCATGAAATGATTATAATATAAAATATTAAATTTTGATGGTTTTAGATTTGCTGTCCAAATAAATTTCAAAAATTCTGTCATTAAAAAATAATTATCTGGTATTGAATTTTTTTCTTCATTAATTATTTAAATTTTGTTTTAGACTATTAGCCCCTCATCAATCTTATCTTATCCTTATTTGGGATCTACGAAATCTCACTTCCGTCTTGTCTGACCACTTACTTATCTGTGTTAAAATATTTCGAATGAATCAATAATGCTGAATATTTTCTATCCAGCTGAAATATGAAATTTCTCTTGTTATTTTAGGAGAATTAAATTATTGCTATTTATCAGGAAAGGATATATACGTTATATATATATATATATATATATATCTACTATATAATTTAAAAAAATATTAATTTATAATAATATATATAAATAGATATTTTATAAAATATATAATATTGAAAATTTAATCTGTCTAGCACGCAGCAGATTTTATATTAAATGATTTTACCCCTGGAGGCAACACAAAATGAAACTAGATTATCAGGATTAAATTATTTCTTTTTATAAAATTAAACACAATTATTAAGTAATAAAAATAAAAATATGAAATCAAATTTTAACAACTTTGGATTTAAAAATGAATCCAATCTTTCTCACTAGCATTCCGAGGCTGTCATCTTCAGTAAACTGAACCTGGAAAACGAAAGTTCGGAAGATAAATATTTCTCTTTTCCTTAATGTCCTCTTCTCTTGACTGGTCAACTTGGAAAAGAAGAATAATAGCAATATGATGCTTCATTGAATTAGTTTTAATAGTTTTAATTCACAATAATGTTTTAAAATTCATTTGTCAAGTTTACACATATTGTTCCATTTTTTGTTGAAAATTAAATGAATTTTGATTAATAAATGACTCATGATTATCCTAGTTTAGTGTATAAGGATAGCCCTAAATTTAATGGCATCTGATGTTATTAAAATGTGTTCGTTTACGTTTTCTGTGCTAATTATTTAAATGAACAAGAGTATTGTCTATGGGTTAATCTTTGAATGATATAAATCTTGTCCCACTTATTAGTTTCGCCTATGTAAAGTTTGTTGCAATTTGAGCAAGGGATCGTGTAAATGCCTGATTTTTTGTTTAAGTGAGAACTTTATTTTCACATGAAGTTTTAGATAGCATATAATTGATGATTAATATTAGGTATAATATTGTAATTAAATGATTCTGATGTCGAGTATATACTAGTATAAGAATTCGGGTAATATTAAGGCTTAATTAAATGGTTGGTTTTTCTAGATTAAGAGGTGGTTCATATGGAAACGTGGGGAAATTCAAGCTTTTCTTAAAAGTGTACCGATAAATGGTAAATCGGTTATTTAAATGTCTAATTTCACAAGGTTTCTAGAAGACTAGAACCAAATTACAGCCATGGCTTTATATGAAGAACGTGGAATAATACCAGGGAACCGGTAACATATGAATCTTAAGAGTGCGGTTTCGTTAAATTTAAGCAAGTGACATTTGTCTGTCCAAGATAATTAAAGATCAAGAAGGGATTGTATTATCTCTGTAAAATTATATGAAATTTAAATGATGGTTTTTTGTTAATAAAATTTAAATGCGTTTTTTATTTGATTCTGGGTAATAGGTAATATCGTAAATAACGCCAACTCTAAATTTAAAAAACTTATTATGTAAAAATCTAATTCAACTGAACTAGCTGATTCCTCATTTAACAATTGACAGCAAAGAGAAACTAACAAAGAGACCTACGTATCGTTCCCATATTCTTTTAAGCTCATCCTGAATATAATCTCGACTGATGAGTCGGAAAGCTGGAGCAATTTTTAAACAAATTTTTTATTTTAATTTTCATATCTTTAATTTTATTCATAAATGGCTATGCAAATTCTCGGGAATAAGAAATAATTTGATAGTTTTTTTGAAGGAAGTTCTCCATCTTATCCATCTTATATATATATATATATAATAAATTATATATATAATATATATATATATATATATATTATATATAATAATATACTATAATATATTATAATATATAGTTAATTTCCGCATATATATAATATATATATATATATATATATAATATATAATATAATATATAATATTATATATATATATAATAAATATAATATATATATATATATATATCATTTATATATATAGTATATATATATATAAATTATAATATATATATATATTTACTATAATTAATTATTATATAATATATATAAATATACATAGTATATATTATATGTATATATAATATAAGGGTAATTACTGTATAATATATATATATAATATATACATATATCTATATAATTATATATATAATAATATATTATATATATATACTACTATATAATATATATATATATTATAAATATTTATTATTATTATTATATAATATATATAATATATATATTATATAATATATATATATACTAAAGAAACACAAAGGGTAAAATCCTCTTATGACAATATTTATGGCAAACTTGAGTTTTAATCTTCCCGAGTTATCCTCTTTTGATATTAATCTAATGTCTGAGTTTCGTAAGTGAAAAGATCAATGTCAAAAATATTGAAAAAATAAAAAGTAAATATTATTATTGCTTCGAAACCTTAAACTTTTCGCGATCAAGTTGTCAAAATGAATGTACTTGTTAATATATAATATATAATATATACTATATATTATTATATCTAATATATTATATAACTTTTTTAAAAATATAAGTACTAATATATATATATAATACTATAGACAGCGATCACTACAGCTAAAATTTAAACTAAAATAATATAATTAAGCATCAGGATTAACGCACAAATTGACCTCAACGGAACCACAAAACTGTGGTTAAATTGTAGACTATCATAAATTTAATAATATGGCTAAATGCTTGATGTAGCCTGTGGACCAAAATTGAATCCGGTAATCACGGGTTCAAATGGCTTTCCGTCTCGGTCTACATTCATTGTTTCAATATAATTCATTACAAAATTCACGACATCTATACTTAACTGCTATATTTATTTTACGCTGCGCATTTAAGTTTGGTATGTGTGAGTTAAACCTAAGATATTATAAATAAGTGAAATTGGTTAAACCAAAATAATATAAAGAAGCCTTAGAGTTCAAACCATGACAAAAGGACCACCTAGACATGACAGGTTGTTAATTATAAATAAATCTAATTAAAACAAGAAAATATAAATAATGTCAGTTTATACAACCTAAGATAAATTAAAGCAATTAGAGCTTAAGCCAAGAATATAATTATGCGGTTTGAATTTCAAAATCAATATGAAATAGAAGCGCATTAGAGTTCAACGTAATATAATTCAACAATGCTATTAAAATTATAAACATGAAATAAAAGATACCTGGCTAACTTTAAACGTTGTTATGGTAACAAATCTAGATGTTTGAACTAATATAATATAATTATCTTATATAACTAACAACATAATTGCGATGAAATTCTAAATCAAAATAAAATAATTAAGCTACTTGAGTTTAATTCCAAATTTAATTTCATTCCTTAAGTTTAAATTATCAACTATCCAGTTGATACAGTTTTAATCAAAGATAAAAATAATTAAGCACAAAGTTACTAACTACAAAATATTATATTAAGCGTCAGATTTTCAGCCAATGAAAACAAATTAAAGTTAAAGTTCATCTCAAGATCATAATATAATTAAATTAGCACTTATAAAGTTATAAACGATTGAAACATAAACATAACAACTGTAAGACTATAAACAAACCCAAGAAATTAGCTAAAAGCCTAACCATGACAAATAAAAATATAAAGAGAATGTAAACCAAATATAATTAAGTTTAGAAAATGTTAGAAACTTTCAGTGTTAGAAATTTGAATATAAATTAGTGTTACAATAAGTGTTGCAAACTAATATTAATATTATTATACTTGAAAATTAAATCAGAATTAAAAGAGTTTAAACCAGACTAGTAGAAATAACGTCTTCCATAATGAACCAATCTAGTGAAATTTTCAAAAATTATCTAATGGATCACTGCCTCACTACAACTCGAACTCGACTTTAAGTTATGGGGTCTATCTTTTTATGAGAATTAAATAAAATGCCTTAAAATATTGCTCCCTGTCGAAAAAACTCCTTTTTATATTCATTCGATTGGAGGAGGAAAAAGGAAATTTCTGATTATCTCTCCCC
>JABUQX010120528.1:32500-36395 GCA_015478945.1 Trachelipus rathkii | reverse complement strand
ATGTTTAGCAAGTCTTACCATCTACCAGCTCAAAAAAGAGGACTTTCACGTGAAAAAAAAACAGTATGATTCTAATTTGCACCGTAATTTGTGAATCTTAAGTTTTTAAAAAGGAAAAATACGCGTAATTAAACAAAAGCTGTGATAATAATTTTTTGTTTTATTTAAACAGTAAAAAACCTCAATTTTGTATAAATCTATTTCAAACGCAAAAAAATTTGTGAATTTTAAAAATTTTATCTAATTATCATCATCATCTCCTTTTCCCCAGACTGGGGTAAGGTGCGTGACATGCATCGCGAAAGAGAAGTAGTAGAAGAAATGACACAAGTCAAAGAAAGGCCCAGGTTTACCGGCCCTCTTATACCTATTAATGAGAACTCGTCGCGTCAGAAAATCCACCCCTAGAGCTTTCACGGGACCGCGACGGACATTCACTATGGTCAATCGTCAAGTGTAGGGTTCTCCCCTGGCCCAGGTGGACCACAACCATACCCCCTCACAAAACCTCGCCATTCACTCCTATTATGCACCTTTATTCTCGCCTCTGCCAAACTCACATTTCTCTCATCCAGACATTCCTTTACTGACTCAATCCACTTTCTTCGGTTTCCCAGCCGTCGGTTTCCCAGCACACTCACCCACTATACATCCGCTTAACCAACCGATGTCATTCATCCTTTCACATGGACCAAACCATCTCAACATACTCTTATTTATTCTCTCTCATTTACCCCTTTCTTCACACCACATAACTCTCTATAACGTTCATTCTCAACTTAACAATTCTTCTCACAGCTAACACGCCCATAAGATTGTCCATCTGAACAACATTGAACTTTAGATCGATATCTCTTATTCCAGACCATAGTCGTCTCACTATACATTAACAACAGGTAACAACAAAACCTCATGTAAGACCCTAGCGCACTCAAGCTTAGTCCCTTACATCCAACAACGATTAATTGCACCAGCCACCTTCCTACACTCTGCACATCCGTTCCTTATTCATCCAACCATATAATCCTAATATTTAAACTTCAGCGGACACTGTGTCCAGCGCTCACCAATCGAACATAACTCACACGAGGACTACCTCACTCACAACCATAACCTACTCTTATCTACGTTTACTATTAAACCCTCCTTTTACACACCCTGCCCAATCTCCTACCAATCCTCTCCAAACTCTCTTCAGATTCACCACACAAAACCTCCAAAATCATCTGCATATAATAGGTAGGGCACCTCCCACTCACCTCCATTTCTCCATCATTCTAACACCATTTCCTGCCCACCCCCACCCTCTAATTCTTTCATAACCCCATCCATATACAAATTGAATAACCAAGAGGACATAACTAATTATTATTATTAATTATTATCTAATTATTTTAATATTCATGCCGATTTATGGAAATTATCTGTTGTGGATACATATATGTGATGAAATTAACGGAAATTAATAAATATGAAAATTTAGTCTGTCCCAAAATGAATTACCAATTTCTGAGCGGCTCTATCTTGAAAAATAATACCGCATTTAGATGTCACAAATTTAGGATTATGCTTTTCTCGTCCTCTAAACAATATCCAAAACAAAAATGTCACTATGTGTACAATTTTTTATCGTTATCTGGCAGAGGCTGTAAAATTGAAAATTTGCACGTAATTTTTTTTTTTTTACTATTCAAGCGCATTTTTACTGAAACTTTCATGAGTAGATAGAATGTGAACATTTTTCCTCTTTACCCAACGATTTTGACCTTTTGGCACTCCTTGCTTAATTTAAAAGCCCGTACAATGACATGCACAACCAAATGGTTAAGTATATAGAAACATGCCCTAAATAAAAAGTTTTAAAACATGTTAATTCTATCACTTTAAAATTTCACAGTAAATACAACCGCTGAGTCCTAACAACTTTTAATTTGTGCATATTTTTTTATGGCCAACTTGTCAATCCTCTGCCACAACGTGAAAAAATATATATATACAAGAGATAATTTTTTTTACATTTTTCAATATTCTGTAATGAGGCATAAACCTAAATCTTTTATCTAGTATACATCTAAATGCGTAGGATAATTAATAGAATGCATGACTAAGTCAAAAGGAAAGACCTCCCCCCCCCCGTCTACGGCGAGAGCTCATCGCAGTCAAAAAAAAATCCAACCTAGGGCCTTTCACGAGACTGCGATGGACCCTCATTGTGGTATCTCATTAATTATAGGGGTTATCCATTGCGGCCTAGCGTCGACAACCAATACCCCCCCCCTCCACACACAAACACACACACATACAAAACCCCCCATTCACTCAAAATTATGCACCCCTCTTCTCGATTCTGTCAAGCTCTCATTTCTTTCCTGACTCAATCCACTTTTTCTTTGGTCTCCAGCACACTCACCACTATATTTCTGCTTAAACAACTCGAGCATCCATCCCTTCCAAATAACCAAACCATCTTAATACATTTCGTTTATTTTTTCATTTACATTTACCCTTTCCTTCACACCAAAAAACTCCCTAACATGTTCATTCCTCATTTTATAAATTTTTCTCACACCTAACACGCCTCTATGATTATCCATTTGAATAGATTGCCCACGTTAGATCTATATATATCTCCTATTTCACAACTATATCATAATACCGGAACAAAACATTACCCCAGGCGGAACCCTAGCGCACTAAAGACTCTCAAGAATTAATCCCTTTGCATTCGCCAAAGGTTTAATTTTCCTACGACACTCTACATCACAGATTTCCTACTACCACTTGCATCATCCGTCCCGTTCACCTTTTCACTAACACAGAACCTAAATATTTAAACTCAGATACTTGTTCCAATTACTCACCATCCAACATGATTTCACACCTCGATCTCACCTAATCCACTACCATCACCTTACATTTACTTTCATTTACTATAATCACATTTACTTTCAAAACCCCTACTTTTACACACCCTATCAAACCCCTATACCAATCCTTCTCAAACTTTCTTCAGATTAGCCCACACAAAATCAAATATCAGCTTACAATAAGCATGGCCCTCCACTCTTATCCATTCTCCATCAGTCTAAACACCCTTCCCTACCACCCCTACTTCTTCCCTACCACGCCTACCTTTATTCTTCATCACCCCATCCCTATACAAATTAAATAGTCATGAGACAAACACATCCATGCACTCTCCCCGGCTATTACTATAAACCATTACTGTCTACTACCTTTTATTGCTGTACACACGCTTCACTATCGACATGCAATTTATTCCATTACAGGAGCTTTTCCTACCAACACCATATGTCATTAACACCTGCCACAGAGCTTCCCTATCAATCCTCTCATTGGCCTATTGCAAGTCCATAAAATTAAATACAGTGTGTTCTCTTCAAGCGGCGGACATTATTGCAAAATTTGTCTTAAATGTTGAAAAATTTGATCTACACATTCCTCTTTAAAAAAACCAAAAAAACTTTTCTTAATACACCTTGTTCTTCACAATTAGTCCTCAGGTTGCTCGACGCACTCTTTCAACCAAAATACCAGTATATATCTTGCCATACAACAATCAATAAACTAATTCCCCTATAGTTCCCTTATCTCCATTACCCTTATATAAGTATACTATTCGGCTCTCCTCCAATCCTTTAGAACTATACCCTCCACAAATGCTTTGTTACACAACTTTCATATCCAGTCAATCACAATCTCGCCTGCATTCCTGATCATTTCACCAGCAATCCATCTATACCTGCTGATTTAACATATTCAAAACTTCCTTCCTCTGCCATATTCTCCAGCTTACCAAAAATGTATTTTCTTCTTACTAAAAGCAAAACTCACACCAGGTTTCACCTCTTGATATTGTCAATGTTATGCAGAT
>JABUQX010120528.1:15000-27500 GCA_015478945.1 Trachelipus rathkii | reverse complement strand
ATACTGGTTTGGGGCACTAGGATTAACATGATGCAAGGATGCGGGATCTTGAGGGTTTCCATTTGAAGCTGCAAGCCAAAAAATATTAAAATTAATTCTTATACTTTAACTATTTATTTCGTAAGGAAAATTCATATAAACACTTGACAAAGTCTGGATAAGTCTTTAAAATAAAAACAATTATAAATATCAAAAACAAGGTGACCAATAGTTGCGTTGTGTAAAGTTCCATTAACGCCGAACTTTTTAGGAACACATTATCACACATTAATAGATTGGGGATTTCATGTATGCTTTATGAAAAAAAAAGGAATCTTAAAAATATACTGAGAAAGTAATTAAAAATATCTGACCTATAATTCTGGTCAGATAGTTTCTGTAATTACAAATATCTAAAATATTATAAGTATGTGGATTTTTGGAAGTCAAAGTGTGAATGTAGATCTTTAAAATTTGAGGAAGTTCCACATATGAGGATGCTGAAATACATCCTTGATATACGGTACAATAATTAATTAATTTGTAGCAACCGAACCTCTATCCCATGAATTGGGGGGTTCATTATCTATCGCAGTTGATTCTTGGTCAGAGGAAATTTGAGTTATATATAATTGCTAAGGTGAAAGGAAGGTGATAAAGATGGAAATGGGTAGAATTAAGAGTGTGAAGTTAAGTGAACAAGGTAATAAGGATAAGTATTTAAGAGCGCTCGCAAGTAAATTAGTTGAATGTGAACAAGTTAAAATTGAACAAATCTGCAAGCAAATGAAGGAAGCGATTGTTAGTAGTGCAAAAGAAGTATGTGGATGTGCTAAAGTAGGAAGTAAGAATGTTAACAGTGAGTTGTGGAATGAAGAGGTGATGCAAGCGGTTAAAAGAAAAAAGAAGCGTGGTTGAATGTACTAAAAGCCAATGATAAGGTTTCAAAAGAAAGACGTTTGGAATTATATAAGGAGGAAAAAAGAAATACTAAAAGGTGCATACGTAGGAGAAAGCAAGAAGAGGTAAATGAAGTTTGGAAGGAGGATGAATGAGCACTTACATGGGAATAGGAAACTCTTCTGGAAGGAAGTGCGAAAAGTTAGGAATGAGAAAAAGGGGAATCTGCATAGAATAATGAATAGGGACGGTGCTTTCGGAACTGATGAAATGGATGTGAGAGGGAATGTGGAGGGAAACACTTTCGAAATCGTGCATAAACATTGGCAGATAAGAAGAGGTGCATAGTGAATGTGTGTGGGTTGATAGTGCAAGAATGAATAGGTATTTTGGGATGAGTTTATTTGGAAAGGAGGAGTAATGGGTAGAGTGAGAAAGTTGAAGAATGGTAAATCTGCAGGTATTAGATGAAAATTACTTGGTAAATGATCAAGAATGGAGGCGAGGTGGTGATTGATTGGATTTGAAGCTGTGGTATGACAAAGCGTTTATGGAGAGTATATTCTGAGGAATTGGAGGAGAACAGTAATAGTGACCTGTATATAAGGGTAAGGGGGATAAGGGGTAAACTGTAGGGTTATAGCGAGAATTATTTATTGAGTGTGTTAAGGGAAGATATCTGCATGGTATTTTGGTCGAAAGAGTGGTCGAGTGACTGAAGGACTGATTGGTGAAGAACAAGTGCGTTTAGAATGGTGGAGGATGTGTGGATCAAATCTTTACCATTGGAAACAAATGATTGAGAAAATGAGGGAGAGAAAAATTTGTATTTAGGTTTTAATGGATTTGCAACAGGCGTTATGATATGATTAATAGGAAGCTCTATGGCAGGTGTTAGTGATATATGGTTTTGGTGGTAAGCTTCTGAAGTGAATCAAAAGTATGTATGACGATAGCGAAGTGTGATATAAGATAAATGGAGTTGAAAGTAATGGTGTTTGAAAATTAATAGACGGAGGAGGCAGGGATGTGTTATGTCTTCTTGGTTATTCAATTTGTATTATGGATGGGGTTATGAAGAATTAGAGTGGGGTGGCAGGGGATGGTGTTAGAATGATGAGGAGAATGGAAGAGAGTGGAGAATTCACCCTACCTTTATATGCGGATGATTGGTTTTGTGTGGTGAATCTGAAGAGAGTTTGAGAAGATTGGTAGAGAGATTTGGCAGGGTGTGTAAAAGGATTTAATGTGTGTAAAAGGGTCTTGAAAGTAAACGCTAGATAAGAGTTAAAAGGTTATGGTCAGTGTTACCGATAGGAGGGAAAACGGGTGAGTTATTGTTTAGATGGTGAGCGCTGGGACAAGTGTCCGAGTTTAAAATATCAGGATATGTGTTGGTATGAAAGGGAACGCGATGATGCCAGAGTGTAGTTAGGAAAGTATGAATCGCAGGAAGGTGGTTGATAATTAAATCATTGATGGATGTAAAGGACTAAGTCTTGAGTGCGCCAGGGTCTTAATGAGGGTATGTTTTGCCTGTGTTAATGTATATTAGTGAGACTATGGTTTGGAATAAGAAGTATAGATCTAAAGTTCATGTGTTTCAGATGGACAATCTTAGGGGCGTGTTAGGTTGTGAAAAGAATTGATTAAAATGAGGAATGGAACCTATTAGAGAGTTATGTAGTGTGAAGAAAGGTCGGTAAATGAGAGAATAAATTAAAGTACGTTGAGATGTTTCGGTTTGGTCATGTGGGAAAGGTGGATAATGACAGTCGTTGGTTAAGCGGATGTATAGTGTGACTGATAAGTGTGTTGGGGAATCGACAAGCTGGGAGACCGAAGAAAAAGTATGGGTGAGGAAGTCATAGAGAGAGAAATGTGATTTGGCAGAGGCGAGAATAAAGGTGCATAATAGGAGTGAATGGCGGGGTTTTGTGAGGGGGTATGGTTGTGGCCCACCTGGGCCAGGGGATGAACCCTATACTTGACGATATGCCATAGTGAGGGTCCGTCGCGGTCCCGTGAAGCTCTAGGGTGGATTTTCTGACTGCGATGAGTTCTCACTAATAGGTATAGAGGCTGGGCTTTCTTTTCGACTTGTGTCATATTCTTCTACTACTTCTCTTTTCTGATGCATGTCACGCACCTTAACCCCAGTCTTGGGGGAAAAAAGGATGATGATGATATATATTATTGTATAGAGAACACTGCATAAACTTTGTACTAATGATATTAATGGCTATGTTGTGTCACATGCCGACTACAAGGGGTGAAAACTTAAAGAAAACATTAAATTCTAATTTAGATCATAAAATGTAAAAAAAAACTGATCATAAAAATTCTTAGATCATGTAGGAAAGCAAATCCTCCTTATAACTGAAAACTGGAGATTCAGCCAAAATATTGGACACCATCTTCAGCATGAATGGAAAATGCAGGAAAGTGTTAGTGGGGAACCTGGAAGGCATTCAGGCAGCAGGAGATTGAGATAAGATGGTGAGACTTGAGTAGTATACAGAAGACAAGACTGATACCTTGCAATATTATAATGTTCATGGAAGATAATATGATTTTGATCTTGGCTCGTTGACTATTGGTCAATTGGAGACTTGGTCCTTGAAAACAGGACCGATTTCATGAGCTTCTTTTATGGCTTATTAAAATTATAATGGTGTCAACAAATAAGATAAATTAATAATTTTAAAGTAAAACAAATTCAGTTAATTATCTTAAAGTAAAATAATTCTTAATATATATATATATATATATATATATATATATATATATATTATATATATATATATATATATATATATATATATTATATATATATATTATTATATATATATATATAATATATGATATACTATATTAATATATATATATATAATATATATATATTATATATTATACGATATATTATATATATTATATAGTTATATATATTATATATATAGTATACTATATAATATTATATATAATATATATATATATATATATATATATATATATATATATATATAATATATATTATATATTATATATATATATATATATATTACGCGTATAATATATATTATATTATATAATATAATATATATATATATATATATATAATATATATATATATATATATATATTATATTATATATATATATATATATAATTTTTTATATATATTATATATATATATATATATATATATATATATATTATTATTATTATTATTACCTGTAAAATCTATTGCAATAAAAGCATTAATTTCTGTCCCTCCTTTAATGTAGTCTAAAAATGTATAAATCTGGCGAACATGTGCTTTATTAATAGAAACAATGCCAGAATATTTATAAGAACTTCCTTTCCTTTGCTGTTGAAATAATTAGATAAATTTGATTATTGTATACAGATATCACATGGAATATAACTATAAAGGAATACCAAGAAATGCTGTAACCCTACAACAATAAGTATTTTATGTAAATTTGTCAGAACTCTTTAATTTTGTTTACAACAAGAATTTAATTGTCAAGAACCTAATAATGTAAGCATGAAGAAAAAATGTTTTCAACAAATCTCGGCAGAAACTTTAATTTTAGATTCACAAGGATTTTAACCTAATTAAATATTCCTATTTGTTTTATTGTACTTCAGATATTTGACTTTTTTAATAATTAAAATTTTATATGTCTTTAAGTAAAAAGAAAAAAGCCATTGTGAGAATAACCATTTACTGATGCCGGTTTCATAATTTATTATTTTTTATTTGAAATGAGCAAATTCGTTTTGAATAAGAAATATAACTTTTTTTTTCTCATAAAATATAGTTTGAAAATAAATACTATCTAGTACTAAAAATAAAAATCAGAAAATAGCACTATAATTAATTAAGAAATTTTTAAAAATTTCAATGTATTATTCTTATTGCAATAAAGTACCCTAATTTTTAACTTTTTTATTATTATTACTGTAATTTATTTTTAAAAAATACATGCCTGTTTTTCTTCATTTATAACATGGTATATATCGTTTTCTCTTTCATTCAATTTCCTCACAGTTGTGTGGAAGGTTCCAAAAATTTTATGATTTCCTGAAGAAACAAAATCCTTCGCAATAACTTTCAAGTTTCTATCATAGTCCCCACTGCAAAATGATCTCAATGTAACAGAAAACTCTCTCCATACTGGTGAGCTGGTTTTTCTGGCTTGTTCAGTTCTATGAACTAAAGTAAAGCTACCATCTTCATTAGCTTTATAAAATTCTAAAAATGGACTAATTGAACCGAAGAACCATTTTTTATTTTCAAATTCTCTACCATTTATCTGTAAAATAAGCTCTTCCCTACAGGAACTCAATTCTTCAGTTGTGATACGAATATTACCACAACTAATATAAGAACAGTTCTTATCAATTAATGGCTTCTCCAAGACTCTATTAGATACTAACTGACCTAAAGTGGTTTCAAATTCACCAAGAAAATCATGATTATCTAAATTAGGATTTTTTGAATCAATATCATATACACAAAATCGTAAATGTTGTTGTACTTCAAAATTATAAGTTACAATAATCTTTGTAGCAAAATCTGGATTCAATGTGTTGCTTATGCATTCAGTTCTTTTGAATTCTGCCCATTTGTTGGCACCAAAGGGTCTGTACATAATAATACACACAGGATCAGATTTAGAGAAAACATCTGTATCACGAAGGCTCCTGAAAGAAAAAATTAATATACAAACTAATAATTACGCCAAAGATAAACTAAACATATTGAAAAAAGCACTCAATAAAAGAACTATGAGGATTAATAAATGCTTGCCATAGAAAATTTAGTCTTAAATAAATGTGTTAAAGTATTTACATGACATCATTAATTTTTATGAGAATAGATACTTTATAATAATAGAACATCAAACAAGTCATTTTACCTGCATGAGATTGTCATCTCAACCAAAGATGTTGGCACTCCTGCTGTTCCTGCCATATTTAATACTATAATTGATAATATCATAAACATTTGAGATTTCAAGATAGGACAATATGAAAAGGAAAATTTCAAATATCTAGGAGTCAACATAGAAGACCTGTAATAGTGCTACATTAAACTTTCATTTTAAATTATACTTATCATATATGTATATATTATATAATATATATATATATATAATATTATATATATATATATTAATATATATAATAATATAATATATAATATATATATATAATATATATATATATAGTTATTACCGTTAACACGGGGTGTAATGGAACGATTTTTTGTAGATTCAAAAATATTTTTATGATGCAATTATATAAAATGGTTAGTAAATAAATGAAAATACGCCTTAATCATTGGTTTATATTTACCTGCTAGTTATTTGCCAATTCTGCTGTTTTTATCTTCATAGGAGGCTCGTAAGTGTGGTAAGGTGTAGAAACTTGATGATGGGTAACTTGGAACGGGTGTTCCAAATCATCCAGGGAGGCCATTTCAAGCTAAATTCTTGACGTAAGTACTTATTTATTCTAAAACATTGTCTAGAAGTTATCTAATTTTAAATATAAATTAAATTAAATTAATATTGTTACCTTGCTGTTGCCAATTCCATCTCCTCTTACTCAGCCTCCTTTCTCCTCTTCTAAGTACTCTCCAAATTCATCCTTCTACAGGCATTTCCCTATTTTTAGGGGCTGGCACCCCCCGTTTTACGACAAGGTTACCTCATAGGAAAGGGTATACCAAATTTGAGGAGAATACAAGCTCTCTAACTTCATATTCTATGCACTATGTGTTTTCTTCGGAGGACCCCCTCCGGGGGGTCCACAGACACCCTTTACGAAAATAAAATCCTCATATTCGAGTTCTATGGCCATATACATATATAGGACACCAATATTGTTTTCATACAAATATTTACTAACTCACCACCGCACCGGCAGGCTCCAAATCCGACTCCCCCTTACTTCTTCCTCCTCTAGGTGCAATCTCCAAATTTCATTCCTTCTACGGGCATTTCCTATTTTTAATTTAATGATAAGTTTGTTTAAATCTAGTAAATAGTCTCAAAAAGAAACAATAATTAGTATGAGAATAATGCATTTTAAAATCAATGGGTGTGTTCCAAGTTACCCACTGAATGTGTTCCAAATTGCCCCATGGTTAAAAAAAATTTCAAAAAAATTTAAAAACTCTGTTAAAATTTTTTTTTCAATTATGGAAAGAAAAAATAACCTTATATGACCCTTATCTACATTGCAAAAATTTGGGGGTCAGATTATTCCGTGACCGCAAAACGGACCTAAAGCCGCATGGTAATATTCTTTCAGGGTGTGAAAAATAGAAAAAATGAAAAAACTAACAACATTTGCATGTAAAACTTTCAGAAAGAAATAGTAAAGGTTTGTGTTTTACATTTCATATACCATCTAAAAGCAAGGCATCAAATTTTGCGAACAAAATGAAGCCTTAAACCACCTTTCTCACTTCAAATAGGTTAGCGATGTTATCAACAAACATAGTGTACATTGGTCAAAGTGTTCCAAGTTACCTGCCTCGATGATCCAAGTAACCCCGTGTTCAGTTATACTATATATATATATATCATATATATATATTATATATTATATATACGGTATACTATATATATATATATATATATATATATAATATATATATATATATTATTATATTATATAATATTATAATATATTATATATATTATATAAATATATAATATATTATATTATTATATATTATATATATATAATATATATATATATTATATATATATAATATATATATATATACTATATATATGGTATATGATTTTATATTGAAAGTTATATAGAATTTTTTTTTTTACATTCCTTTATAGTTAAAGGAAAGTTCATTAGAAATTCCGGTTCCTGCCGGATTTTTTGGGGGATTCCGGATAATTCGGGTTCTGGCTGGAACTAAAAATTTCAGTTCCGGTGCACCCCTAATATATATCCTAAATATTTAAATTCAGACACTTGTACCACCTGCTCACCATCTAATATATCTTCACAACAAGGACTGTCCTCACTCACAACCATAACCTTACTCTTATCTATATTTACTTTCAAACCCCTCCTTTTACACACCCTGCCAAATCTCTCTACCAATCCTCTCAAACTCTCTTCAGATTCACCACACAAAACCAAGTCATCTGCATATAAAAAGGGCAACCTCCACTCTCTTCCATTCTCCATCATTCTAACACCATCCCCTGCCACCCTCCCCCCCCTCTAATTCTTTCATAACACCATCCATATACAAATTGAATAACCAAGAAGACATAACATATCCCTGCCTCACTCCACTATTAATATTAAACCAATCCATTTCAATTCCATTTATTCTTACACACACTTCACTATTGTCATACATACTTTTGATTCCATTCAGAAGCCTACCACTAACACCATATATCATTAATACCTGCCATAGAGCTTCCCTATTTGCAGTCTATCATATGCTTGTTGCAAATCCATAATCCTAAATACAATTTATCCTTCTCTCATTTTCTCAATCATTTGTTTCAATGTAAAGATTTGATCCACACATCCTCTACCATTTCTAAAAGTGCCTAGTTCTTCATCAATCAGTTTTTCAGTCACGACGCAATCTTTTGAAAAAAATACCAGCATGGATCTTCCCTACAACACTCAGTAAACTAATTCCCCTATAATTCCTATAGTTTCCCTTATCCCCCTTACCCTTATATAAGGGTTTGATTATATAGCTATAGTTTTGATTTGATTTTTGCATATTACTCCCCTAAATTTTTTTTAATGTTTTTGCACGGTTTTAAATAACTAAAAAGTAAAACAAATTTTCTAACTAGTATTTATACTACAACTTTTCTTTTAATAAAAATATAAATATCTCACTTTTTACACCTTTTATAGCACAACCTAATTCATAATTTATACTTTGAACTGTTTAAAAAACGTACAATAACTGATGTGAAAAATTTTCATATACCTTTCCTATACTAATTTATTGACTTTATTTAATTGCACCCTTTCGTCCAGTAATCTTCTTTAAAATTTTTCATGTCTGCTTGGAGTTTGTCCTCACATACCTTAATAATCCAGTAAGAAGTTTTTTTTTGTCCTTTCATGCTGTGATCAAGTCATTCATTATCATCTATACACTAAATAGAATGAGTGAGAAAGAAGGTACCGTACCATTTCAAATTTCCATCTAGAAAAGCACTGTAGTGCATCTTCCAACCTCCAGGCCCTGAACTGTAAGTGTTATGTTTACAAATCTTCTTGATTATTCCTCATATATTATTAAAATACAATAATATATTTATTTTTAAGTGGATCCGAATTACCCCGCAAAACGCTATATATATTTACATTTGGTACCACTCTATATTATACAGAACTTTTTACAACTTTCAAACTTAATAATAGTAATATCGAAATTAGTATAAATATATTTTTCAATATCTTTCCTACCCACTTCCTCACCAAGACATTGTCATATTCCCGGATAAAAGCCCATTATAGTTAAGTTTGAAAATACTTTTTAATACTTTAACTAAATGTAAATTTGGTTGGCTAATAGTAGCGCAGAGGGGTGTCACCCCAATTTTTATGAAAATCATAGGATATAGCGTCGGGCGGGGTGACCGGGCCCGCCTCTTTAGGAGGGGTGGGTCCACTCTAGAAAAATTGAAGAATAGTAAAAAAAAAAAAATAAAAAATTTCGGCTCAATTTAATAGCCACGCGGCTAGTACTACAAGTTTTATTAGATCATCTTTAATTCAGAAAGTTTTTATATTTTTTAAAAAATGTTATAATGAGGGTACAAACATGCCCTTTAATAGAATTTCACTTTTGAAAAATGTGTTTTTTTTTAACTTTGTTATAAAATGAAAAATTGTGAATGGATTTTAATTATTTTTTCAGTGGATACACTCGAGTATGTTAGCTCTAAACTGGCAAAGTAAATTTTGTTCCAAACAGTATTAGTGGGTAAAATCACGGGGCCTAACTTGGTCCGATTCACCCTGCCGTAAAAATTGATGATGGGGTGAAGCGGACCACCATTGTTTTAAGTATTTTACGTATTATTATGACATTTTATTTGTATAATTAATTGTTAAAATATAATAAAAGGTTACTTATATTAAGTTGAAAATTAAAATAAAAATGAAATTATATTAAAAAAAAAGCCTGTTTCAAAAAAAGTGTCAAATTTTTTGAGCGGAGAGGGGGGGAATCAACAAATACTTATTTTTATTCTTTTTTTATTTATCAGTATTGATATTTTTATTACTTTACGAATTTTAATATGATAATAATATATATTAAGTAAAAATTAAAATATAAATACAAGTTTATATGTAAAAGAGGAATTTAAATAGAATGGTCCGATTCACCCCTTCAATGTGTTTTCCGATTCACCCCTCCACGGTCAAGCTGAATGAGCTTTATTAAAAAACTTTAATAAACTTTTATTATTAGAATTACATTATTATTTTTTTGATGTGCTTATACTACTATATGGCCTTGAATTTCAGAAAAAAAAATCTAAAAGTTCATTAGGGAAAGTCGGGAGAAGAAGTTATACCTAAAGTGGTCCAAGTCACCCTGCCCGACGCTACTCTAAAAAAATTAATAGAGTAATAAAAACGAAAATCGGCTGTCTCTTTAGGAAAAAGTTACAGCCTCTCAAAGTTATTAAAACTCCCATAGACCTTTCATTTTTGATCCATCAAGGTTAGGTCTCATTTCAGGCCCTCTAGTTCAGGTTATGATAAGTTTTGTTACATATACACAGAGAAAATCTATGTAGAATTAACAAATCTATCATAACCTGAACTTGCAAGGGCCCTAAAACGAGCACGAGGCCCACTAATTTTTTTTATAAGCCTATGGGAGAAATTTTAATTTTGAGAGGCTGTAACTTTTTTTCCTAAAGACTTAAATCATTTTCATTTTTTTTAAGCTTCATTATTATTTTTGAGTATATCCTGTGATTTTAATTTTTTTTTATAAGAAAATCTTATGGGAAAATTCCAAACTTGAGAGGCTGTAACTTTTTTTCCTAAAGAGGACAATGAAAAGCTTTCACTATCATTATCTATTTATTTATAGTATGATCCCGTGATTTTCATAAAAATTGGGGGTGACACCCCTCTGCGCTACTATGACCATAAATTTACTCATATCTACATCCTCTGAATTCTAATTTGTATCTTCAATAACAAATATATTTCAAGCTCATAAAAGTGAATGAACAAACTAAATTGGCCAGGTGACCAACCTTAAACTTTACATTACAACTTTTTAATTAACTAAAAATGGTATATAGGCTTACCTTGGGCTTTATATAACATTTTCATAATTTATGGCTATTTTGCTGTCTATATTTCTTCAAATGAACACAATTTCAACAGGCTGGCTGGGTTCTGCACAAGTATTACCCTGTTATTTACCCATATATGAATTAAAATGTTCTTCAAGCTAAGTGCCTGCCTGGAACATATCCATGTACTCATCAGTTAAGGGCTGTTATTCTCACAAAATTTATCATAAGCAAATCACATTTGAATTAATTTGGACACATTCAATTTTCAAACTTTTTTTTTTTTTCAAATTAAATATAGACCTGCTATAGTCTAAGCTGCTATGGATATCATGAGGAACCCAAATTTTATAGAACAAGAACTCAAAAAACTACGGTAAATTATCGAACAAGAACTAGAAGAAAACTACAGTAAATTATACAATGAGAAACCAAACACTTTGAATCAAATATATATTTGGTTAGACCGCAGATTTAATGTGTAAACGTTATCTTGAACATGGTTTGATTACTCGGTGGTGACCATACAGTCACCTTCAGGTCATGTCTTCTTGCAGTAAGCATTTTCTTCATGGGTTCTTCTGATAACCCTCCAGAAGCTGGAGTCTGGGTTCGCTATATCCATCACACATTAAACATCTGCGCTGCTTTGAAGCAAGTTAATTTTTCAGTAAGCTGGGAAATAGTAGGATAAAGTTTGACACAACTCGTATGACTCGTACCTCTACTACGGTTTTATATTTATACTGTGTCTCTGTGTGTGTGACTGTGTGTGTTCGTATCATAATCTGGGAATTTAGGAATGTTGATAGAGTATCAATATAAATCGATATAGATTTTTTTATATTTTTCCATGATATTGTTCCGCCGATATATCAATAATTAATTGTCTTTCAGTGTCGACTATCGAATTATCGATATTTTTTATTTTGAATTTTCATTTTTCAGCATAAATAATAATTTTCAGCATAATTATGTTTTCAATCTATTATTAAACCGTTTTCTATTCGTTCACTTCTTATATAATTTTTTTTTTTTTAAAATGGTATCCTCATTAAAAAAAAGGCAAAGTTGGGATATGTTTAGATTAATAAGATACTTTTAATTTCATTTTACTAGATACTTAAATGTAAACAAATTGATTATAAACATAATTAGATGGTGGTATGAATCCCAAAGAAGCGTCTGTGCAATTTAACCTTAGTATAAATGTATATGATGTAACGCACTCTACCCCACATCTAATGGGAAACAAAAAGGAGGATAGAGAAT
>JABUQX010120528.1:0-10000 GCA_015478945.1 Trachelipus rathkii | reverse complement strand
TCTTAGCCATGAAATAAGTATAAAAATAACAAAATAAGTTCTTCTCTGCTAACATACATGTATTTTAATTAAAACATTTCTAGGTTTTTATTAAAAATAACAATTATTCACTTACATTTTAATTATTCGCTCGATGTTAACTAAACATATTTCAAAAGTTTTTTTTAAATAATTTGGATTTTCTTTATTATTATCTATGTACATTGACAATCAATCACGAGAAAACACAACAAGCCAACACTCCTTAAGATAGAACTGACCTCTTCCTGTAAATTGTGTTGAAATACTACTTTAGGCCTAAATTTAGGGTAAACCTTTTTGTACCCGGGCTGATTTAAGCCCCCTAATTCCAGGTCAAAATATCTTTCAAACTGACCTCTTTTCCTGTAAAATGTGGTGCAATAGCTACGTTTAGGCCTAAATTTAGGATCAGCCTTTTTGTAACCACCGGGCTGATTTAATCCACCCTAATCCAGGTCAAAGGTAATTCAGTAATAGAAAGAATCATGTTATTATTATTTTATAACATATATTTCAAACTGAAACATGCTGGATAGGTAAGATCATTTAAGCAGGTAAGAAGGAAATGCTTTCCTTTCTTGTGATTGGATGGAGTAATCCTTATCTCTATATGACCGCGCATGTGATTGGTCGAAAATTATTTTTTACCGCTTTTTGGTTTTAAGGTATGTAAAAAACATGTTATTTTTTCAATATCCTAAGCCTTACCCCGTCTTTTGAAAATTAACTTTTTTCTTTAAACTTGTATTTGAGCAGGTGTGTTTATTATCTTTTAGACCCAACTCATTTTAAAATCATAGTCGTTTTAGCTGGTAAACCGGTGCACAAGTTATCTGATTTGTTTAAAAGTGTTTTATTTTTACTAAGTGTATATCATATTTATAATAATTACTTACATTGAGGAATAATTATTAATTTCACTAGAATAGATAATAATTAATTCACTAGATTTATAGTAGATCACGTGAAGCAAAACGCAAGAGCGCCCGCAAGCGCGACCCGGTGCGGAACAGCCGCATGAACCCGCCGGGTAATATTACCTCGCGGTCGCGTAAAATATGGGCGTTGTATTTCAAAGTGGTAGGGCACACATCCTAGAGGATGATATCTTTTTTTGGACACCGTCCCATTCAGTATGTATAATATTAGTTTGTGTACTGTATCAAGGTATATTTACGAATATTATAACATATGTTCAAGCGCATTAGTTTATTTAAAATCCTGGTATATCAGTGTTTATTACAAACCAAGTGAAATATTCTCAATGGTTACCGAATGCATACAACAGCTGATATAGAAGAGGTATGAACTTTACATACTTCGATGTATTTTGAAGTATAATATATGTTGCCAATCGGATTAGTTTATTTAAAATCCTGGTTTGTACAAGGAGGGGCAGTTTATTATGCATGTACACGCATTGTGTATTTAACTAATATAGTAATATAGTAATTATGTAATAATATTTTAGAATAAACAACTTTTTCATAACTTATACATAGAGAAGAATAAAACCGTAAAGACATACCTTGGAAAAGGGAGGGTATGGGCAACTTCTATACATTAACTCTAACGTCCTTGTAGGTGTAACTTAAGGCATATAAAACTTGTTTTACATTCCTTAAAGTAAAAGATCTTTAAGGCATACCACAAAGAGGAACATCAGCGTCACATCCGGACTATTTGTTCTATTTTCCTCAAGGCATTATAACTTTAGGATAAATAAAACAAACTGTTTTTCTACAACAAAATGTTCATTTCAAACTAAAGTTTTTCAAGAAACTTTACCAGTGAGATGGTATTTTCTATAAATAAATTAAAATGTTCAAGTAAGAAATAAAATGGACGACTCATAATATAGGAAACGGTATATTTGAAAATACAAAAATGATGTAATGAAAGTTTAAAACGGGCATATCATTAAGAAAATATTTTCGCGACCGCGTAGTAAAATTACGCCGGCGGTTCATGCGGCTGTTCCGCAACGGGTCGCGCTTGCGGGCGCTCTTGCGTTTTGCTTCAAGTGATCTACTATAAATCTAGGGAATTAATTATTATTTATTCTAGTGAAATTAATAATTATTCCTCAATGTAGTATTATTAATAAATATGATATACACTTCGTAAAAATAAAACATTTTAATACAAATCAGATAACTTGTGCACCGCTTAACAGCTAAAACAAACTCATGTTTTTAAAAATGAGTTTTGGTCAAAAGATAATAAACACACTGCTCAAATACAAGTTTTTAAAAGAGTAATAGCTAATTTTTCATCCAATCACAGGTAAGGCTTAGGATATGAAAAAACATGTTTTTTACATACGTAAAAACCAAAAAAGCGATAAAATAATTCTCGACCAATCATACGAGGTCATAAAGAGATAAGGATTACTCCATCCAATCACAAGAAAGGAAAAGCATTTCCTTCTTAACCTGCTTAAATGATCTACCTATCCAGCAATGTTTCAAGTTTGAAATATAATTATATAAAAATAATAATAAGATGAAGATTCTATACTGAATTACCTTTTGACCTGGTATTAGGGTTAAATTAGCCCGGGGAACAAAAAGGCTTATCCTAAATTTTAGGCCTAAAAGTGTTTATTTCACCCACATTTTACAGAAAAAGGTCAGTTTGAATATATTTTGACCCTGGTATTAGGCCTAAATCGCCCCCGGGTACAAAAAAGGTTTATCCTAAATTTAGCCTGAAGTAGTTATTTCAACACATATTACAGAGAGAAGAGGTCATTTTCGTATCTGTAAGGAGTGTGCGTTGTTGTGTTTTCTCGTGTTGGATTGTCAATGTACATAAATATAATAATAGCAAATACAAATTATTTAAAACTTTGAAATATTTTTAGTTAACATTGACGAATAATATAAATGTAAGTGAATAATTGTTATTTTTAAAATAAAATCTAGAATGATTTTTAATAAAATACCTGTTATGTTAGCAGAGAAGAACTTATTCTTGTTATTTTTATACTTATTACATGACTAAGATGATGTAAAGCAGTAAGTCAATAGAACAAAAACGTGGAATAGCTTGGTGTAGAGGGATGCGGGGCTTGCCTTACTGCTTTACTGATTTACTTCTTTAAAAGGTACGTAAAATATATGTTTTTTAATAAAGTTTCATAAATTTTAGTAAAAATTATTTTAAAACTTGATAGTTATAAAATTTTATAAACAAAAAGGTATTAACAGTTAATAATAATTCTTTGTTCAAAGATAATGGATTGAATTATTATAGAAGTTTTAAGAAACTTTGAAATAAATTTTAGTTATAATTGAATGAGTAATATAAATGTCCGTATTTAATTAAAACATAAAATGTTTTAATAAATTATACGTTTTGTCTTACAAAAGAACTTATTTGATATGTTTAAACAGGGTGGGTCTATGGGCGAGTGTAAAGTGTGTGTTGTGTGTGTGTGTGTGTGGTGTGTGCTGTGTGTGTGCGTGCGTGTGTGTGTGTAGGTGTAGGTGTAGGTTATGTCTATGTATGTGTGTAGGTTGTAGGTTGTGTGTGTGTGTAAGTGTGTGGTGTGTGTGTGTGTGTGTGTTGTGTGTGTGTGTGTGTGTGTGTGTCTGTGTTAAATGATAATAATAGGCATAAAGTAAATAACACTAAGTATAATATAAAATAATAATAAAATAAAATAATAAAAATAAAATAAAAATAATAAAAATAAACAATAAAAAAAATAAAAAAAAAGTAATAAAATAAATAAAAAACATAATGTTAATAAATATTGAGTTAAAGCAGTAAAGTATATGAGTTAAAGCAGTAAACCATATGAGTTTAAAGCAGTAAAGCAGTAAAACATATGAAGTTAAAAGCAGTAAAAGCAGTAAAACAAAAGCATACTAATCCCTTGTTGTGCTATGTAAACCTCTATTGATTTATGATTTACTGCTTTAAGGTATGTAATGTTAATAAATATATGAGTAAAGCAGTAAAACAGAACGTTAAAGCAGTAAAGCAGTAAAGCAAAAAGTTAAAGCATTTGTTGTATGTAACACCCTCTATTGATTTACTGGTTTTCTATTTCAAGGCATGTCAGGTAAATAAATATATGAAATAAAGCGGTAAAACATATGACGTTAAAGCAGTAAAAGCAGTAAAACAAAAGCAAACTAACCCATTGGTTGTATGTAACACCTCTATTGGATTTACTGATTTACTGCTTTAAGGTATGTAATGTTAATAATATATGAGTTAAAGCAGTAAACATAGGAGTTAAAGCAGTAAAGCATAATAACAAAAGCATACTAATCCCTTTGTTGCTAGGTAGCACCTCTATTGATTTACTTGATTTACTTTTTAAGGTCTGTAAATTTAATAAATATAATGAAGTTAAAGCAGTAAACTATGAGTTAAAGCAGTAAAGCAGTAAAAAAAGCATACTATCCTTTGTTGCTAGGTAACACCCTCTATTGATTTACTGATTTACTGTTTTAAGGTCTGTAAAGTATGTTTTTTTAATAAAAAATGTTTAAGTATGAAGTAAAAATGAATGACTCATAGTATATTGGAAAAAAATTTTTTTTGAATAGTTTACATTGAAATCACAACTATGAAATATGTGTTAAATAATAATAATGGTCTGTATGATAGTTAGGAGTTTTAGGTTCGCGAAAATGTGTTTAATAAAAATGTTTAAGTATGAAATAAAATGAATGACTCATAGTATATATATATTTTTTTTCATTCGCGGCGGGAATATTGCGCCTGCGGCGCAACCGCGGGGCGGGCGGGAACGCGAAATATTGGCGCCTGCGGGCAACACGCGGCGGGTGGGAACGCGGTTGGTGGTCGCACCTGCGGGTGCGGGGTTGCCTGTCTTTGCGCGGAGGGCGCATGCTGCGCCCTGGTGGTCCGCTTATGACAATAGGGAAATACCAATCAATTAAAAAATTTTAAGGCTTTTTCCTTTGGTTCTTATTGAATCTCAAGTGAGGAACAAATATCGAGGTGTGTGAGTGTAGTGGTGAGTGTATATGGGCTAGTGTAAGTTGTCCTATGGAGAGTGTAAGTTGCTTATAAGTGTCATAGTGTGTATTAGTGTATGTGTCTATGGTGAGTGTAAATGTGTGTTATAAGTGTCTGATGGCCGAAGTGTAGTGGGTGTGTGTGTAGCGGTAAGTGTAAGTGTGTATAAGTGCCTATGGCTGGGTGTAGATGTGTGTATCTGTGGTGTGGTGTGTGTGTGTGTGTGTGTGTAAGCGTAAGTGAGAGTGTATCTGGGTGTGAGTGTAAGTGTATGTATCTATTGTATGTGTGTATGTATGTGTGTGTGTATGTGTGTGCAGTAAATATTATTATATATATATATATATATTATATATATATATATATATAATTATTATATATATTATCTATATAATATATATATTTATATATATATATATATATATATATATATATATATATGTGGCGTATGGTGCAGGAGGCTGCTCTTAAGCACCACTGAAGATTCCAAGCAGCCTCCGGGAAGAAACGCCACTTATCGTGACAACGCTCACTCTCTTCAACATCTAATATTCTTCTATTGAAGGTTGGTTTATTCAAGATCCTCAACCTACGCTCCAATTGGTGACTCCCCCAGAAGTGACACGTGCCACTGGAGTGGCACAACGAAACATCAACCAGTAAAGCCCATCTGGCTCTCCAAGTTGTTCGCGTGGTAAAGACATCTCGTGATGTTTGACACTCGCCCAAGTGCTTCTTCCTGAAGAGGTTTGTTTTACTACAATTCGTTCAACGAACGTTACATCAATCAACTGCTTACCTCCCACACTGGTCAACCAGCCATTCGATCAACCGAACCACCATCAAATCAAGTTTCTTCTGCTGGGCGCACTCCTGTTTGGTCATCCTGTGCCGCCTGTACTGTGCTTCTCACTGCAGGTGCGAACCAACTGCACGTAAGAGTACAGAGTGGTCGAAGCTCTCAGTGACCTTAATGTGTGCACACCTGGCTTTCACCTGACAGCTACTCGCTTCTACAACCAACGTCTCCTTCCAGGTCCGGAGAGCGGAGTGTGCTCGCGCATTGGTCCTGGGGGGAGTTTTCTGTGGCGTCTGGTCCCGGAAGCTGCTAGCACCACGCAGGAACCCTAAGCACCTTCCGGAAAAAAACGCCACTTTATCGTAACTACGCTCACTCTCTTCAACATCTAATATTCTTCTATTGAAGGTGGTTATTCAACATTAGAAAATAGCCCCTTCAAATTGGTGACCACCTGAAGTGACCATGAACACCCAGCCGAACATCCATCAAATTAAGTTTCTTCTGCTATATATATATAATTATATATATTATAATATATGTTATATATAATATATATATATAAGTGCTAGAAAAAAGCTAACTCATAGTAGGAAGCTTCCTAGCAGCTTGTAATATACACCAATCGATTCCTCATACCTTAAAACATAGGGGTAGAACCATATTAGTGGCTATTCTAGGTTCAAGGGAGGCTAGAAAAGGCTTGAAAAAAGTGGCACTCAGTTGGCACTATGTGGGACTCACTTGGCACTATGTGGCATCACTTGGTACAACTCATTGGCACTCACTTGGCACTCATTGGCACTCATTGGCACTCACTTGGCACTCACCTGGCACTCATCTAATACTCATAGAACACTAATAGAACACTCCTAGACCCTCCTTACGGTGATTGGGAACCATCAAAGTTGAGCCATCAATAAATCTGAGTCATCAAAGCTGAACCTCAATATACGTACCACATCAAAGATGACACCAATCAAAGTTGAAGCCATAAAAAGTTGAAAGCCATCAAGTTGAAGCCATCAACAAAGGTGAGGCATCAAAGCTGGGGCATTAAAGTTGAGGCATCAAAGTTTGGGCATCAATGTTGAGGCATCAAGCTGCAAGGTCAAAATTGTTCCCTGGAATACAAAAGGGTTGACACGAAAAAAATTTGGGTTCTTCAAAACTTGCCCCCTGGAAGACCAAAGGGTTGGCCGAAAAATTAGGGCTGCCGAAAAATTAGGGATGGCCAAAAATTAGGGTTGGCCAAAATTGACCCCTGGAAGACCAAAGGGTTGGTAGTGTGTTTGTACGTGTGTATAAGTGTAAATGTAAGTGTAAGTATCTATGGGTGAGTGTAAGTGTCATAGTGAATGTGTGTATAAGTGTAAGTGTGTGTGTGTGTGTGTGTGTGTGTGTGTGTGTGTGTGTGTGTGTGTGTGTGTGTGTGTGTGTGTGTGTGTGTGTGTGTGTGTGTGCGTGGGTGTAGGTGTAGGCGTGAGTGTGAGTGTAGGTGAGCACGTGTTCGCATATATATATATATATATATATATATATATATATATATATATATATATTATATATATATATATATATATATTATATATATTATATATATATTATATATTTATATAATATATATATTATATTTATTATATATATATAAGGTGAAAATTACGATAGGGAACCCTTGTGAGACAATAGCATGCAGTGTCTTAGAGTGTATGCAACTCTGTAAGAGGCTATTGCAAGTCTCATGCATATCACTTTGCATTAATGGTGGTCTGCTTCATACTTACATAATGTACATTATTTGAAAGTCAAGTGTTTGGCGCCTCTTTTCCTTCTCAAAGGAAAGGAGTGCCAAACAAACGAGGCTCTGATTGGTGCCTGGGTCCAGAAAGGACGCCATCAAATCACCCTCGAGAGTCTTGTAGTGAACCTCTTAGTGTGAGGATGCCCTACATAAATTGTTAGATTTAACCAAAGGCCGGCAGGTCTATTTTAGGATAGGAAATTAGTGCATTATCTTATTAGTTAGTCTGTGTAATTCATAATAGTGCTAACGTTGATATATGCCCATCCATTACTTATCCAATTATTTAATGAAAATCATCTTTGTATTGTTATCTAACTATCACAATAAACCAACTACAAGGAAAGTGCTCTAATTAATCCCCCATTCTATGACTGTCGAAGTGATTTCGGCCTAGACGTCATTTTGGTAACCCCGTGAGCGACAGGGGGCTAAACCCCCTAATTGGAGTCAGATACACTAATAATTGAAAAAAAAAAAAAAAAAATCCCGGTAGCTTTCTTCGTTAGCTCAGTGCTTTAAATATTGATTAGTTAGATAACAGTAATAAATTATTTGAAGTCAAAATTAAATAACGTGAAGAAAAGTTTCTTATTAATTTCCTGTAAAAATAAGAAAGAAAGTCGTTATTACATCGAAAGCGAAAATTCAAACCCAAGCTCTCGATTTAGGCCTAAAACCAACGCCTAACAGTTGACTCAAAACTCAGTCGGTAACAACAAGACCATAGAAAATGGTATCGACGAAGAAGCTGACTCTTAGGACTCAAACAAAGAAGTCCACAAAAAGAGGGAAGGACAAGACTCCCTCACCCCAACGCTTCTCCCCCTCTCATGATGAGGGAGGCCCATCTGTTTCTCTCTCGGAAAACGAGTTGGAAACAACGCCACCATCTTCGCGCCAAAAGGAAAGGACGCGGCGTCATGATGCCGACTCGCCATAAATCATACAGCCAACTAACATCAAGTCAGTTACCAACTTTTGACCCTTATGATGTTATAAATTGGTTGAGTGCCACCACAACGATCTTCAAATTAAATCATATAGAAGATACCCACGAACGTGTTCGTTTGTTGGCTCCAATTTTGCCCACAAATTTGGTCTCCAAAATCACATTCCCTCTCCAAAATAACGCTTATCGTCTACTATTAGAAAACATAGAAGAAGTTTACCTCCCAGCCTTGAGAAATAGGATCCGCGATGTCTTCAAACAGGGCATGAAACCCGAGGAGTTGCCAAGTGAATATCTCCATCGAGTAAAGGGGGTATTGGGGAACAAAAGCTTCGATGTATTAGTAGAACACAATCCTAAATTCGCAATTGACCTCTTCTTAGAGCAGATGCCCCAAAATATTCAGATGTCAGTGTATTCTTTAGCTGAAGACAATGACCTGGTGAGAATGGTTAAAGTTTCAGATGATCTTTATAAGAATTTTGTTCGAAAAGGAAGAAATTATCATCAACCAAACGAAGAACAGACTTGGGGCTCTGTGAATTCTGTGCGTAATAGAACAGACACAAGAGAAACAGACTCCGCCTACCCACTTCTCAGCGCGCGCAACCAAGAGCGCAAACATGAAACTGAGAGCAGCGGTGAAGGTCAAATTGCCCGCCAGATGGCCAACCTCACCAAAACAGTGAACGAGCTCGCCCACTCCTTTCAGCTGTTCGTTAAAAACCAAGCAGACACAGCTGAGAGAGGAAATCGGACACGCGATAAAAGTAGGTCACGCTACTCAGGATCAGACACAAATGGGTACAGCAAAGCATTTAATAACGCTGTCAATCAATTATGCTTCTATCATGCTCGCTATCTCTTCAAAGCTTACAAATGTGAGAGTAATGAGTGTCCTATGTATCCATTACTATATAGTAATAACCAGAGAAATGTCGCTCAAAATGTCCCATCATCGTCGGAAAACTGCTAACCAGGCTGCAAATTTTACCATCAAATAGCAGCCGTGAAAATCCTACTCACACTAGAAAAGTGAGATTTATAATACCATACAAGTGATAAATGACGCCTATTACAAAGCAGTGAAGCGGGGTAATGAAGATAAACTTACCAAATACAAGTGCTTGGTGAATTTAAATAAAATTCATATCATCAATAATAATCTATTAACATTAAAAATAATAGTGGCAAAATACTACCTACTACTACTACTACTAATAAATAATAATAATAATTAATAATAATAGATACTAATAATAATATTAATAATACTAATAATAATAATAATAATAATAATATTAATATAAATAATTAATAATAATCATAATAATTAATAATATATTAATATATATACTAATAATAATAATATATAATAATAATAATATAATAATAATAATAACAATGAAAATAATGTTATTATTAA
>JABUQX010120527.1:0-13076 GCA_015478945.1 Trachelipus rathkii | reverse complement strand
TTTCTCTTCTCTCTCTCTCTCTCTCTCTCTCTCTCTCTCTCTTTCTTCTTCTTTTTCTTCTTTTTCTTTTTCTTCAATAACATCTTTTTTTTATTCATTTATTCTGCTTTACTTTCTGTCTGTCTGTCTGTCTGTCTGTCTGTCTGTCTGTCTATGTCTTTGTCTTTGTCTTTGTCTTTGTCTTTGTCTTTGTCTTTGTCTTTATCTGCCTGTCTCTCAGTCTTTGTCGCTATCTGTCTGTTGGTGTGTCTGTTTTATTTATTTAACCTTTGAGGTTGTTGAGGTCATTCAGAATCCTATTAGGAATCAAAGAAAGTCCTTCTGAAATCATTGGAATTTTTCCATTCAAAACGTCTCCATTCTCTCAATCAATCAATCAATCAATCAATCAATTACTGTAAATCATTCAATCATAAGAATCAATCAGTCAATTTCTTTCCTTAATAAAAATCAATGAAAGTTTTGACCATTAACGACGCTTGATTAAATTTGAAGAAGAAAATCAATTTTATTTATTTATTTATTTTTTTATTTTATTTTTTTTCATGTATTTTGAATAATTTTTTATTTCTTTGAAATCGGATTTTATTGAATTGAATGGCTTTGAGATAACTCTTTACTCATAAATGCAACCACGCTCGCGCGCGCGCACACACCCACACACACACACACATATATATATATATATATATATATATATATATATATATATATATATAATATATATATATATATATATATATATATTATTATATTATATTATTATTATTACATATATATATATATTATTTATTTATTTATTATTATTACATATATATATATATATATATATTATTATTATTATTATATTATTATTATATATATATATATATATATATATATATATTATATATATATATATATTATTATATATATTATTATATGTATATATATATATATATCGTATATATATATATATATATATATATATATATATATATATATATATATATATATATATATATATATATATATATATATATATATATATATATATATATATTATATATATATATATATATATATGTATTAAAAAATAACTTATCTTCTGTATTAAACTAAAATAATTAATTAAATAAAATATATTTAGCAAAGATTTTTTTCAAAGACTAAATAATAATAAAAAAAGATCAGATAAAAGCAAAGTAAAACAGAAAACATTAATTAAAAAAACAAAAACAAAACTAAGCAGAAAAAAAACATTAAAAAGACCGAAAAAAATTGAGCTTTCCTTGCAACTTCTAAAGTAATAAAATAACATGGAGCAAAAGTAAAATTAAAGTTACAATAAAGGAACGTATCATGAACATCAACATTAAAGAACAACAACATCAACACTTCAAGAATATCAACACTAAAGAACAACAACAACATCAATAATAAAGAACAACAACAGCAACAACAACATCAACCTTTCAAGAATATCAACATTAAAGAACAACAACAACATCAACAATAAAGAACAACAACAACATCAACACTTCAAGAACATCAACACTAATAAAAATAAGGGACATTATTTTAACAATTTTTTTCCCTTAGCTTTAAGTAAATGCAATTTCTTGACTGGTTTTAAGTTTCCATTTTGAGTTTTACTTTCCAGGTGGAAAGTGTATTTTTTCCTGTTGGAAAGTTCCTCTTTCATTTGGTGCAAGATCGGTTTTCACTTCCAAATGGATAATAAATTTTCTTGTTGGAAAGTCTCTCATTCAAAGAATATTTTTTCCTGTTGGAAAGTTTCTCTTTTTTCCATTTGGTGTCAGATCAGTTTTCCATTAGTCTAAGAGTGAAACTTGATCCAAGTTAAGAAGGCAAGAGTTACTCTTGAATTTATTCAAATGACATTTCGTATTTCATGAAGAAGTTTTGAGGCTATTAGGAGAAGAGAGGATGAAGAGGGAGGAGGGAGGAGAAGTAAAAGGAGGGAGGAGATGAAAAATGTATAAGGGGGGAGTGGAGAGAATGAGGAGGATTAGTATGGGAGAGGAAGGAGGAGGAGGAAGAGAAGGAAGGGAGGAGGAGAAGGAGTAGGAGAAGAGGGAGAATTGCGAGTATGAGGAAGAGAGAGAGGAAGAGGGAGGAAAAGGAATATGGAAAGAGTTAGGGTAGAAGGGGAGAGAAGCGTGAAAAGAAGAAAAGAGAGGATGGTGGTGGGGAAAGGATAAGGAAGAGATGGAAAGAGTGGTGGGGAAAGAAGTAGGGGTGAAGAGAGGGAAGTGAGAAGATGAAAGAGTGTGAGAATTAAAAGGGTAGAGGAGAATAATGCTAATTAGTCAGTTTTCACAAGAGGCATCAGATTGCGTTTCTGCGACGAGGATGTTATTTTACCACTTATGTAACAAAAGTAATTCACTAAATTTACACATTTGCTTGGTATTTTGATATTACAAATTTTACACTTCAAAAGTACTACAAAACCAGAAACTCTGAAAAAATAAATCATAGATAATATGAAACTCACGATGACATTAACAGTTATTATGTTTATAACCTACAAGCATCTGGGAAACATTCTGTTACGTCATCTGACAGGTGTGACAACTCCAAAAAACAAAATTTCCCCCATACTACAAATGTAGACTCTAAAAAATTAGATGTCGCTGTGTAACCAAAGCAAGAGCTAATCGATCATTTTTATGGTGATTTTTGAATTCGGAATATTTTTGAATACGCTAATTTTGAGCCCGAAACAATTTCATTGCTGTGCAGTGTTATTTAAAATTATTATGTATGAAATTGTATAATTATAATTAAAAAGCTTCACATTCTTGTAGTGATACATAAACACTAGCATGCAGCTAAAATAAAAAAAAAGTTTTAAGAGCAAATGGTATAGTGCCATGTTCAAGAAGCTGGTTCGATACCTGTATGGAGTTTCTATGAAGAAACTATAACACCCCCCTCCTCTATTGGGGCAATGCCCGTGAGATGCCAACTTCGTAATAGAAATAGGAAGGATAGCAAATAAAAATCGTAATTAGATAATTTTAGGAGCCTAAATAAAGTAACAAGTTAACCCCAGTAGTTATAGAGTCATTTCGTTCGTGTTGGTCATTTTTGACCACAGCGGTCAGGAACCTACCTGAGGCTTTTTTAGTATTTTGAGTCAATTTGAAAATGTGTAACATTTATGTTAACTGAAAACAAATTACTATTAACGGCAAAAATGAAGGATATAATCAATCAAACATGAATGATATTTACTTACAATGGTGTGTAAAACTGTCGAAATTAATATGTAAAGGTTAAAGATAAATGTAATCATGCTGCAATGCGTGAGAATGTAAAGTACGACGTGATGAACATAACGGTTTTAACAGGGTAAAAATAAGCCAAGCTATGTGATTAATTGAATTATGTACTATAATAATTGCAAATCGAATTTAGTCTCATAATAGACAAGATGGCTGAAGATTTTAAATTCCTTTTCAAAAGAATAATACTAAAATAGTTAAGTACTAATACAGTAGTGAGATAATAACAAAAACGGTAAGAAAAAAATATATGTAAAAGTTGAAAAATTGAGCGATGTAAATATGATGACATAGCTATATATATATCATAGGAGAAAATAGGAATACTCCTTTCAGGAAGGAAACTAGCGATAAAGGTATAGCAATGATAAATAAATATAAGTAGTAATCTCATAGTAAATAAGAATAGCGGATACGGTGCTATTTTGTAAACTCGATGAAAAAATAGAAATGTTGCACGTTGGTGAAAAAGTATTTAGGTAAAAATATATCTACTTCGACATTATATTCTACATTATTATTACATCTATGTAATATTTATTGTGTTAAAATAAGTGTAATTTTTTGGTTTGATGGGCAACGCAATCGAATAGCTATTTTGCGGATGAGCTTTATAGTAAGGAGGACGGTACATTAAGGCTAGAGTATTATGAAAGATGTAGAAATAGAATGCTAATATATTCTGCTCAACGCGCAGATATATATATGCTAGTGGAATAATGATCAAAGTCGAGAGGCGAGTATTTAGTGATTGATATTGGTATATCTTAGAAGTGGTGTGTATATTAAATAGCGTTATAATAACGGCTAATAGTCAAAGGGATTGGAGGAAGCTTAAAGTAAATAGTTACCCTTTATTACTAGGTAATGAAATAGTTATAAAGGCAAATCTATAGGGCAATAAGTTCAAAAGGAACAAATTTTCCTGTGATAATTGAAATTATTTCTTACTTCCTCAAAGTTTGAAAAAGTGTATAACGTACTAATGATAGACCCTGAGATATCTGCGTTGGTGTAAGATAACAAAGTAAGCTCGTTTACGAGTTTCTCGTATGGTAGATGTTGGTAAATTGATGACTTTCTCTAGTAGATCAGGTAGAACAATAAAAATTAATAAAGTTTCTCGAGTAGATAAGAATAAATTATATATTCAAAGTAATTTTTACATTATCCATAGGCATGAGTTATATATAAATTAAGAACTTAATAGAAGAAAGCTTATGGCATAGTATATAATAATAACTATGGTGTATTCACTAAATAGGTAGCATCTGAATGATAATCTTTAACGTATGAGATGTCAATAATATCCGTTGTGAAAGAAATATTACTAAATTAGGGGTCAATATTATTCAGCAAGATATATAGGATTAATATAGTAAACGGAAAATAGTGATCAAGGTTGTGTTTATAGTCTACCCTTAACTTTACTAATTATATTCAATGGTATATGGATAGGATAGTTAATAAAATGAAAAATTTCAGGTGTAGATGCAGATCTAAATATGAATGTAGAATATGATAGATAAATGGAGAGAGTTGTCTATAGATAGTGCTACCTACCTATTGTAATATATGCGATGATTGGTTTTGGTTTGCGAATACTAAAGAGTATGAGATAGAAAACGGATGCAGAGATGTGCAGATATGTAAAAGTATGATTTTCTTGCATGCAAATTCTTCTACGTCAGAATAATACAAAAAGAGAAAAATATTAAGTTTACTAATGTTATTTTATGAGTGAATGACAAGTCCCAGTGTTAGTAATATTAATATGTTATACTGATATAACACGCAGCAATTAGTCTAGTGAGTTTAAAATATTTAGTAGTAAATAAAAGAAGAGCATTGGCATTTTCTATAAGTCGTTTTATGCAGTTAAGTGTAGTATGAAAGTTGTTAGTGAATGTCTATACGGAAGAGCTAGTATCAATAAATCGTTTTCATATGAAGTAAATAATGAACTAAGTCATTGAGTTAGTACAGCTAGCAGTCTATTCTAACATTAGATGTATTATGTTACTATGTAGTTAATTGTAGTTAATGCATAGTGATGAACTCATAGGTCTAGGGATATAAAATATATATAATGAATACTATAGGATAATGTGATTCATAATGTACATAAATATATATGGTTTATCCTAGAATAGGTTTTAAGTAAAGCAGTATTGAACTTGGGTGAAAATATGTTAATTCATAAATTAATTTTCTCTTCTGCTTCTTAATTATGCTTGTTTCTAATTTCATTTATTTAAACAGTTAACAATTTTTTAACACAATTAGTTTTAGAAGATTCATTAGTTTTACCCTACGGACTTTCTGAACTTCGTCTAGGATATATCATCCTTCTAGAACCTCGATTTCAAGAGTCTAGCGTCAATGAATTGATTTACGAATCTATAGTTGTGCATCGCTATCATCTCTGAGTTAAGATAATCATTAAAGTTCAACTCACTGGTTGAGAAACGAATATATTGAATAGTAGATATAATATAAGCCTCTCCGTGAAGATAAGTAAGTATATATCCGCAAAATGATAGGATGAGCTAATAATTATAGGCGTATGTTGATGTAGTCGATTCTGAGTTGAAATTGTGTCTAGCTGTCACGTAAAAGCTCTATTGATATTTTTATTTAATAGTAGCAGATAGCCGTTATGAAAAAAAAAGCATGTTAGAAGTAGTTTTATTGTTTTTATTATTTTGTATTATCTGTCCGCAGTCATATGCCTCTTAACTTGATGTGTACTACTCACCATCAAAACAGAATAAAACTATTTCATATAGTAGATAACTAACTTCAGATCTCTAGGCGCTATGTAAGTCCCAGAGACCGAAAAAGTAGCATAGAATAGCGAAGCCCAAACGGGAAGAAGACCCACAAAATGATCAATGTATAGATATAGTAACCCAAATTAGCAGAGTAATATTGCAAACGAGAACTAGAGAAATGTGATATCAATGAATAAGAGAGTATACAACTACTGCGAAATAACAGCACATTACAATTATACACTCGAATTAAGTTTATGTATTGAACGTAAAAAGAGCATAATACCCTCCGGTCACAAAACCACTGGACTCAGAGGCATGCAACACGCCATCCCACAATCGACAATAATCTCAGACAGTGATACCATCCAGTCGCTGCAAGATGTACCTAATGAACTCTATTTCTATGAGGGTAGAGCTATATGTACGATGTACTATAGACAGTTATCTCATAACACAATAATTGACTTAATACGACCACAGATTACACACAGATTCTCACAGCTTTAGTAGCCGACACAATACTGTCTCTTTTATATCAGAACCGTTATAGATCAAGATTCTAACAATACGACTTTACATAATAATAGACACGATAGATAAACAACACGACACTCATCATCAGCAATACGTGCAGAGCACATAGAAGTGAATGTGATAAAAAGAAAAAATATAACAAGAATATGAAAAAGGAATAGGCGATACTAGAATACATAGCAACCGTATTACCAGTAGACCAAATAACAGATTCAAGTACGTAAAGTTAAAGAAAGATATCACACGTTCATTGCCGGGATAGAAACTACTCTTACACTAAGATTAAAATGGAAAAGCTACTTTAATTTACAATCCATAAATTGTAATATAATACTACAACTCAATTCAATTAAGAAATATAAGCATATGAAAGGAAAAATAAGCTCAATACAAAGATATAAATGCTTTATAGACACTATCTCAGTAACTACACAAGACGAGAAGAAAGAGGAAGAGTTATAGAAAGTAATATCAAATTAATATCTTTGATATAAAAAAGTACTCGTTAGAGTAAGAACTATAAAATGAAAAATAGATATGACTATAATATAAATTTATGATATTATAAAATGTTAATGAGTTTTGTATATAATAATTAAAAAACATAAAAATATTATTTATTTAATGGAATGCTGAATATTTTAAGAGATAAGAAATTTTAAAAATATGATTTATATAATATGAGATAATATAATATAATATATAAATAAATATATATAGCACATATATATTATCAGAATTAAATCAATGTGTGATCTACTTATCTTATATAGAAAATAAGAAATATCAAATAATTAGAGTTTGACCAATACTAAAAATAGCAGCTCCTATATCATAATATACTGTTTGGGAACGAAAAAAGATTAACTAATATACTACTATACTCCGTGAACTATTAAAATAAAATATTAATCTTCTTAGCTAATTCAAATTATGATAACTTTATATTAATACCTGATCATGGGACCTTCGATAAAGCATTGAACTAGGAAAGTACGGCTTAAGTCCCATGAGGGCTATGGAAGCTCATCCGCCGACGCCGCAAGCAGATTAAGCAATTTGTAGCAAACACCACCTACAACTATGTACTCATTAACGTCTGGATGGAGACGGAAGCTAGAGTGTAAGAAAAAATAAGCTCAAACAATTCTCCGCTCCAGCCGCAGGGATTACTCGAAAACGGAACCGCTGCACGGGCATGCCAGCATGCTCTACCGCACTGGGGGCAAGCTAGGAATACATATACGATCATAGATAATATTATAACTAATTATATAAAATTATAATGAATATTATTATTATCATTAATAGTATGATAATATTAAAGCAGTTAAAGATAGTAAAGTATAAATAGTATCTAAGCATGACTACATGGTAGTAAGCTATCTTAATGGAAGTACCAAATATATCAATCCAGACAGGTAGATAATCTGACCAGACTAATATAAACACGCAGACGCATTATAACAGAGATGATAAAAATATACCGCGACCAGCAACAAACGAACCCCGAATATAAATTATTAGTGTAATAAGATAATGAATATAAGATAGCTAATATGACAATGATATTATAAATATAATAAATATAATAAAGTAAGCAAGAAGGTAACAGTAAGACAGCATAAGTAAAAAAAAATAAAGCTACCTATATAAACAATCTTAATTATTATGTTGGAAGGAGAACCGGTAATTTGGTGCGATCAAATCAATAGGACATAGTTAATAAAAAGTGGAAGACACAAAGTAGCAAACGTATAGGAAAACGTATTAGATATTTATTTTGTTTTTTAATATATTGCAAAAAGCTGCGCTGTATTATATCCAAGCACAGATAAGTCTCTACATATCTCAAGAAAAATAGTTTTACAGATTATTAAACTATTTAATCAAGCTTAAATCAATGAATTAAAAGCATCAAAATAGAATGTAGAAATCACACTTTAAAGAAAAAATATATCAAAAGAAAAGGGAAATTGTATTATGAAAAAAATTGATTTCAGGTTAATGAGAAAATATATCATAAATATTTTCTTTTTAATTTAGAAATCGTTATCATTTAAGAGATTTTAAATAAATGAATATTTTTTGCTTTAAATAATTGGAGTAAGATAGACTCATTTAATTGTATCTATATTTTAGAGAAAATATTTTCCTAAGATAAATACCATCAATCTAAATACGTATTAAAGCACAAGAAGTCAGCCCACAGAATGGCAACTCATTAAAGATTATAATTATAAAACCCTTAAAATTATGAAGCGATCGTCTCAATATGTCAAGGACAATTAAAAAATCTTAATTAAAAATAAGAAAAAAAAAATGCTTAGCAGAAACATTATCAAAAGATCATCTAAGAGTCTACACTCGCAATAAAAATAAAAAATAACTATACAATAATAAATGATAATAAAAAATAATAAAGAAATAATATAAAAGAATAATGATAAATCAGGAAAAAAATGATAAAACAATACTTTCCAAATAGTTATCAAGTAATTTTTTTAAATAATTAAAAAAAAACTAAGACAACAATGACAAGGACCTTACGTGAAATTTTTTCATTTGTTTTCGTTCGTTTCTTCCTTTCTATTCCCGCCCAGGTATCTACCCAGATGTTGATTAAATATTATCACATAGGATTAATAAAAAAACTTAAACTATATACAGTAGGTAGGTATACTCATGATTTCAATTTACAGAAATAAAATTTAAAATAAGAAAAAAAAAGTAAAAACGGAAATAAAAAAAAAAAACAAAAAAACAAATTATGATTGTATAGTTTTTATTTTTAAAACTCCTCTAACAACAATAACAGCTCCTTATCAGAACATCTATTTTAATAACCTATAATTACGAGGTATATAATAATCAGCTGTAATGAGCACAGTTGATAATCGAACAAGAAGGGAAAGAGAACGCTACCGTAAGCCCTCCACAGTTCATTCCCTCAAAGGGATGAGTATCTGAAGTCAAACCAGGGCTATTATATCCGGTGAACCCACTCACCGTAACGGAAATTAAAAAATTGACCACACCAAAAAAGAGGCCATCTTGCTCACAAAGCAAACGCTCATTAGAGCAACGCACACAATAAACGCAAAAGAAAAAACCACAAACAAACTCAAGCAAGATAACAGAGAATAAAGAAAAAGGGGAAAAAGAAAAAGGAGTATATATGTATAAAAAAAATTCATTGATTTTTTAATATTTAGGGATTAATTAAAATATGGCGTAAATAAAAGCGAGCTTAAAAATACTCCAAGAATTGAATATATGTAAGTAGAAAATACATAAAATAAAAAACAAATATGACGGAATTTACAAATAAATATAAGTAAATAAATAAGTATATAAAAACTAGTAGTCCGTCAATAAACACTAGGTATCCCAAAAAATAAAAGTTTATCGTATTATCACGTTTGATTTGTTATGATTTTGTTTCTGTTTATTCGAAAAAAACAAAACAAAGAATATACAGACGTGATTCTAATATTAATTTCTTTAAGGATACAATGTATAACAAATAAAAAAATGTAGCACCAACTAAATATAAAAACCTACATATTTATAGTAACATAATCTATTATATTATGATATATATATTATATTAGTTAGTTATTATAAGAATTTTTTCCCCCCCTTACTAAATTATATATATTTGAGGCAAACGAAGGCCTATATCGATACAAAAGAATTAGGTATTTAGTCTTATAAATTCTAATTTATAATTGACTATATTATCATAAATAAGACATCAAACTTTAAGGCTTTATTATTTATGTAAAGAGGAAAGTAAAACAGACTATATTATGATGTTGAAGCCCGTAATGTTATTAAGCAATATGCGAAGATTTAATTAAAATTTGAAATATCCATACTAATAAATAAATTATATAATGAACAATAATAATATAAATCATAATCAGACTACTTTAAGGTCTATATGAGACAGTATAGAAGTATATAGTCATATTAATAATAAAGTATATAATATAATAGTAATAAATATAGATTAATGACTCTCAGAGAAGATAATAATATAGATAAATGAAATATCATGTAAATAGATTATATGAAAACTTGAACGAAAATTTACATATGTAAGACCTATTGAAGTTTAAATAGACAGATGACATTTATAATAAATTTATTATATAATCTTTATTGTAAACAAATGGATAGCATAAATAAAGTAATCTAAATTGAACAAAACGTGACAACTGTGACTGTATAGATTGAAAGCGTATAATAGCGAGTAGCGAATGGAGAGACATGGAAGAGAACTGTAAAGTAAGCTCGAGAAACTTGAGACTTAAGAAGAGATCAATATATGATAAGAGTAACTTCTGAAGGCGTGAGATAACATACGAGAGAGACAGTAAGCATGTAAGAATGCGATAGTCACAGAAATAGACTCGATAATATACTAACCATTAGGTAATAGAACTGTTACAATAAAAAGAATCAGACATAAAGCTGTTACGGTGTTTAACAGAATTGTTACATGATAAGAAGCCGCAAAACTGCGAGCACACTTCCAGATAAAAAGGAATGAGGAGGCAGACCTGAGTAAACGTAACAAGATCCTAATAAAACATACGACACACTCAAGCAGGTATACCACGTTCCAGGTCAGAATAAGGGATACAAAGACTAATAGAGCCACCCAGCATAAGACTCTAGTCGGATAATCGAGAAATGAATAGATTATAGAGATAACGATACGACGTAACACAGAGGTTACACAATAGATAAATCTAAAGATAACTACGAGCCCTTCAGAGAAAGAACAAGAGTAAGAGCGCCAGGAGAAGTCACCACTTCACGTAAATAAGCACTAATAGCAATGAAGCACAGATCAGTACCACTCTGAATACTTCGACTAGAGAAAGTATATCATATAGATATCCTTAGAAAAAAATGCACAAATCAAAACTAGTACAGTAAAATGGAATCCCACTGCGCTTTATACCATCATTCCACCGAAAACGAGAATAAATAATAGAAATAAGAGAGAGACAAGAACATAAATTATATGACAGACATACACAAAGAAGCAGAAGCTAGAAGAGAGAGAAACTACGAGAAGATGAAAGATGAGAAAAAGCGTCAACTACATATTCCAAAAAAAGCAACAGTACTCAGATCGCGATCGCCGTAAAGAAACAGGACACACACGTTCACATAGAGTATAAAATCGAATCCGACTCTCATAAGCAAAAAGCCTAACACACGCCGTCCTTGAGCACTACACAAATGGTGTAATCTACCGTATCTAAATTGATGTCCATCATACCCACTTGTCTCGCTCATCTCAGTTCCAACGCCATGGCCTTATGGCACCTTTCATCCAAAAAGCTCTTATAGGGAAAACCTCGAACATTCTAGGCGGAAACAGGTCACTATACCGTTACAGATTAAAACATAATCACTTCCACACCTAGCAGCAAGCGGTGCTCGCTAACCAATTCGAAGACTTGCATAGCTATAAAATAAAAGTGTTTCTTAGCTGGTGTATGCTATTTATCCTCTAATAACGCGGTTTTAAACCACAGCTGCAGCTTTCGAATTAGCTTATAGTATTCTCCTATATAGCCTTTCGCTATTGGGAACATGACCTCAATCTTCGAAATTAGAGAACACTGAATTCCTCGAAGCAACAGAATAGGCACCATAATTACTTATTATCACTTTATATTAAATTAAATTAATATGGGCTTAAGATTGATATTTGAAGACATATGAATAATAGATAATGTAACTATAGATGATGACCTTTTTTAAATAATATATTTAACATAATATCTAATAAAAGTATAGAGCAAGATTTGGAAATTATTATTTAAAGTTTCCTTAATTATTTTGCTGGCTCTTTTATATTATCGTACATAATTAAATAATGTTGCCTACCCACTTATTATACATAGCAGAGAATCTTCTGGTCGGACAACCCCATATAATTATCTCGTTAAATTGCTCATGACCTTTAACAACCGCCATTTTACTCAAACCTTATCCTATATACGAATGAAATATATATGCCCGGTTTATAGATTAAAGCATTACATCAAATACATTTGAGCATTACGTTATCATAACAGTATCTAAATACGTCTGGGATTTTTAATAAAATCGAGGCATATCCCGCTATGAAATAATACTTTACTTAGACAACAATTAATGATATGCAATATCTGTCTGTAATAGTGGACATATAAGAATGTCTCATAAATACAACCTACCTCATCATACTATATATTAATATACCTTAATAAAACTAACATTAGCTGCACATAACAAAGCTCTCTCAAATATGCATTGATACTCTCTCTAGCACACGAAATTAGATGAATACTTGTACACTCTTATCTGCACTCAAAGCATCCTTTAAATACACAGAACCGCGTGCAAAAGCTTTCTATCAAGGTTTACATCTCTTCTCTCTATCCTCTCCTCTCCCAAGTTTTGC
>JABUQX010120526.1:12500-29356 GCA_015478945.1 Trachelipus rathkii | reverse complement strand
AGGCCGAGTTCCGCCTTTTTAAAATCTCGGCATCCGGCGAGACCATAGTCTCCTTCTCCGGCCGGAAGACTTATATTTGAAAAGTAGTTTTCAAAATAAAAATAGTTATAATTCATTGAAAGCAATAATGAGACTTTTCTGCACAAATATATTAGAAGAACTGATTCATACAAAAAGTGGAAAAAAATATTTAAAGTATTTTTTTTTTCTGTTTTCAGTGATAAATTTTTCAAACTAAAACTAATATTAAAAACTATAATAATAATAAATAATAAATATCCTAATACACCAATTTTATTCATCAACAAATTATGAAATTAATTTTGATCAAACAATTTTAAGTAGTGATATCCAAAGATGACAAACGATATACTATAATAATACAACTTTTGATATAATCTAGCTTTAAAAGCAATACAGAAATAGTAAATGAATTGGTAAAGAACTTTTAAACTACATGCATATACTGCACCAAAATCACTTAAAAAATTATGATATTATCTTAAATCTTTAAACAAAAGGCTTTTAATTTTAACAAACTAACATTTAAAACCATATATATATATATACTATATAATATATATATATTATAATATATATATATATATATATATAATATATATATAATATTATATATATATAATATATATATAAAGTTATTTACAGTTCGTCACCACCACTTCACGGCCAGAGCCCTACTTCAAGGAGGGGTGCTTGCACACATCAGTCGATTCATCATACAACGCAAACGGCGCAGATGAGTTCACAGACGCAGCTTTAAAATGAGAGAGATTAAATCAGCAGGGAAACACATGTAACTTGTAAAGAATTCAACAAAAACTGAGGTGCAGGAAAGAAGGAAGCACCACGGCGAAAAGCCTGGAATTGCCAATATCAACACAAAACTCATGCGCCGAACAGCACCCCTTTTGCTACGAGGGCGTCTTAAAAGAATGTGTACGGCGAGTGATAAGTTCCCTCGAGCACCTCCAAGCTAAAAGAGAAAGAGATAAAGCACCAACATCGCACCGCGAAGATAGAGGGTCATGCCAAGGAAAAGATGCAGAAACAGTTTATAAGCCTTTTGGCCTTGCTGACTCGACCCTATCCAAAACCGTGTCAACCAGAGCCCCCCCAGGATATGAGAGCAGTACTTCCATTACAACGGATGAGGCCCCTGTATAGCTGGAGCCACTGAGGAAGAGGAAAAAGTCTCGCAGCCTAAACAGAACTTCCCATTCTTTGGAGGCCGCCGACAACCATTGTGATGTCAGGTTTCCAACACATTTTTTTGTTTATGTTAAGGCAAGGATTCTATATTGTTCAACAGAGAGACGGAGAACCGATCAAAGAGAAGGAAAGTTAGAAAGTTTGCCTAGAAGGAGATTTGCAGAAGTTGCGTTTTAAGATCTGAATTTCACAAGGTTGAGACGACCCACCGGCAAGTTCTATCCAGGTCAGCGAAATAGAATCCGGAAAAGATTAAGACGACTGGCAATTCTAGAAGTAAAAGAGGGAGCAGAATTTGAAACTGAGTTGAAGGAATGAATGGGTCGGAGTCAGTCGGCAACGAGTGGATAGAGTTAACTGTGCAGGTGAGAAGATCATTTAATGAAAAATAGGAAGAAAGTAGGAGATAAGACAGAACCTGAGAACACCACTATTGAACAGAAAAAAGAAGAAAAAGTCGCCCAATCAACAACCAGCCGATATTTACGATTGGAAAGATAGAGGAGAAGAAGTACAAAGAGAAGGAGGAAAACCAAAAGAAGCTTGGAGAGCAGTTGACGCGTGCCATACACCGCGTCAAATGCCTTGGATATGTCAAACGCGCCCCACCACGCAAGTCTCCCCGTAGTTCCTGAGGGTGCGAAAAACCATAAATCAGTTAGATAGGAAATATTCCCAGGCCAGTAGACTCGAGCGCCGAAAGCCGGTACTGGCGAGCTGGAAAGAGAGTGAATGAGACTCCAATGGTCTAAAGAAATTGAGAGTGAGAATAGTTTCAAAGATTTCAGAAGAATACAAGTGAGAGCTATAGGGGCGATTAGTTAGAAGGATCCGAGCGGCTTCCTTCTTTTCTTGTGAACAGGTTGGACATGTGCTTGCTTCCAACACAGAGGGAAAGTGTCAATATTGAGACATAGAGAAAATAGATTGAACGAGGGGCGGAGTAGCACGAAAGCACGAAAGCAACACTCCCTCAAAAACCCGGGGGTATGCCATCGCCGCCCGCCTCCTAACGTTCAAGATTTCAGGAGCCCATGCACCCGATCAAATGTAATCACAGCTATGGCATAGGACAAAAAGAAAGAAGGAAGGAGAGAGAGAGGAGAATGAGAATTCGTCCAGGGGTGAGTTAGATGAAAATAGGAGGCGAAGAGATAGCTTTTCATATATAATATATATATATATATACTAATATATGTATATACTATATATATATATATACTATATTATATATATATATACTATAGTATATATATATATATAACACACCATCAAGTCACCCAACCAGCCAGGAGATGAAAAAGAGTAAAGAAAGAGCGCCGTATATTATGAAGAAATTATAGGTACCTAATATATATATATATCATATATAAAGCTGCATTGTACCAGCTGTTATCGATATACTGTATAGAGTATCATAATTGAATAATTTTTGAGAAAAAATTAAAATTTATTATACTAAATTAAACACAAAGTCAGTGAAAGAAAGTTAAATAGCTTATGCATTGCGTAATTTATTTTCCATTCTTTTAATATTTAAAATCAAATGGCTCTAAATATGAATGAAAGAAACAGGAGCTGCATCAGCTATGTTGGAGAAGAGACGATTTGCCTTTTACTTGTAGAATAATTTCCTGCTTGGCTAAACACTCTCTCGCTAAATACAAACCATATGCGCAGAAGAGGAATTCCTATGCTAAATTCAGGAAGAATGCAATCAGGATTAAATAGCTGTTCTATTCTTTCACCAGTAACAGTAGATCAAGCATCCAGAATTTATCGTCTCCATTAAGTGGCTGCTGCAAGAATATTACTCCAGCATTAGTTGAATTAGTATTTTCTAATATGGATTGTTCTTCTCTCACTGCTCTTCTACGTTTGGCATTTAAACTTTTTTCTCCTTGTGATCAGTTCACTATGAGTTTTATTTCAAAATATGCTTCATTTTCTTCTGAGATTATGACGATCTACCGGTATGTTTTTGTATTTGTCTCATTTCTTTTTTACAAAGCTTCTAATTATAGGATGGATGCAGTTTCTCTTCTCCTGTGTTGGAATTCTTGCTTTTTCTAAAATAAACATCACTTCCCGAGCCATAATATTTTTTATTCTGACTCAATAATATCAAAAGAGAGCTATATTGGATTTGATTTAAACTGTTGCAATGGTACCAAAAACCTTTACTAGTGACCAGAATTTAAAAGTCATCTAGAATTCACAGATTTTTACACTTTGATATCATTATTATAAATATTTTTGCAATGCCTTAACTGCAGGTATTACAAAAGATAAATTTACATCATCATCACTCGCTCTTTAAGTTAATTCTTCAAATGGTTGTAGCAATCTAATTATATTCTCCATTTAAGATATCTAGTTTGTTTTTCGAATTTGAAGAATATAAAGAAAGATTAAAGGAATTTTGGTGTCGTATAATAATGATTGCAATTTTTTGCTCCATGATCCTTGCAGCACATGCCATAAATATGATGAAATTCCATTTTGTTTTCCATCATCTGGATAAGCTTGAACCGATTGAGCAAATTAATCTTTGAATTTCGTTCATTAGTCTGTAGACAATTGGGATCTACTAAAACCTACAATTTTCCTACATAAATAATTAAAATCTTAATCATTTTAGAAAATTATAGCATTCTTGTATTACTACCTTGATAAGGAAGAAAAAAAACATGTTTCATTTTATAACACCTTTCCTAAGCCTACTTGTGTACCATGTTTGGTGTTATTTATCTTAGGACCACCAATAGAAATACATTTCTATTTTTTAACCAATCCACTTTTGCACTTATGTTATTTATTTAGATCACTACAACTTATGAGTCATGCTTTAACTAAAAATTACTATTTATAATTCCACATCCTTCCTTTATGAAAACTCTTTATCAATCCAATGCCCTGACATACTTATAAAGGTTTCATTTTTTTTATGAGCAAGTCCAAATTATCGATGTTAACGATATTGCCTTGGTCTTGCAGTGAAGGTATTTATTTCTTTACCCCATTTATATTATTGTTTGGATAACTCTTCATGAAAAGTACCTCCTTGAGGACAAATATTATATGTGGAGACCCAAACAGAATTATTCACTAATCTCTATAAAATCAAATGAAACTTCAACAAAGAAATTGGCAGATTGTCACACAGAAAAACATTTCCCCAATTTTAGAAATAAAATCTGTCCTTGCTATCACTAATATTCCCAAAAACTTTGGTTTTAGCAGTTATAATTCAAAACAGATGGATATGTAGCTTAAGAAATCTTTTTTAACTTAGAGCGGATAGAAGTTGATGAATGTATGGACATGGCATTCATCATATCACTGCTGGTCTGTGATATCATTTTTCCTTTTTTCGCCACTTTCCTCTAATTATTCGGATATTTCTTTTATCTTCAAGTATATGGTTTTATGTTTCTCTTCAAAGATGATCAGTACAGTTTCATGATCTATAATATTTTGAACCTTTCTCTGGGGTTTCCTGTTGATAGTAATGTATTCCCAGTAGCGCACAAGAAGTTCACTCACGGGTTTAGCCTTCTTCAAGGAGTGTGTAATCTCTAGTACGTTACCACTTTAGGATACCGGCACGAGAAGGGCATGATAATTGCATTTGTAGAGTCAATCCTTCATCTATATATATATATATATATAATAATAATAATTATATATATATATATATTACTATATAATATAATTTATTAGTATATATAGTATATAATATATATTATACTTATATATATACAATTACGTATAAAAGCGTTAATCTGTTAATTAACTCGTTAAATTTTTCGTAAACTTTTAACGCTTTCGTTAATTTCGAAAAACACAGTTAACGGTTCTATTAACGTAGTTAAAATTTTCCCCTACATCCGCTAACCGTTTAATTAATTTACAGTTTAAAAAATTTTCTTATCCAGATAATTTACATTGTATTAGATTCGATTTCGATAAGAGATAAACTTTTTTTTTCAAAATTTCTTAAACGCTCCTCTCAATGTTCAAAAATGTTGTTTATTATTAACTCGTTATTACCATTTTAGTAATGTAGTTAACACAGGTATGGAAAAAGCACGAGTTTTGAGGGACATTGCGTTAACGTGCTGACACCCACCCCCTGCGTTCAACTATATTTCTATTGCTTAATACTAGACCCACATTTTTTATTTTTTAAATTTCCCACCCTTTTGATTGCAGCAGACGCACATGATTCCAACCTATTCCGACAAAAAACACAAGGAAACGCCGCTATCTATCTTCCTAACCTATTCGCACCCTACTAGCTCATCACTTGACTATATTCTATCTAAGACTCTTTGAAACCTCTTCTCAAACTCTCACTTCTTTCTAGACCATCTGGAATTTCATTCTCTTCTTTCCGACTGCTGTTACGCTTTTGGGTTCAAAGGCTACTGGCGGAATACTTCCTACTTTAACCGATTTATGGTTTTCAGCCTTAATGAAACTACTGAGCACTTGCCGTATGGCGCTGATTATATCCAAGCATTTGACCCGGGTACTGGAAACGCATCATGCTCTCCAAGCTCTCCCTTAATTTCCTCCTTCTCTTGTTACTTATGTCTTAGCTTTCTTCAAGTCCCAACATTTCCTTAATAAGTGTTCTTCTTTCTGTTCCTGTTATATCGTGGATTTCCTCAGGGTTTCGTTCTCAATCTATAACTGTAATCTATCAAAAGCTCTTCTCACCTGCACATCTACTTCTATCCACTCACATGCCTTATGACTCGACCCTTCATTCTTATCAACTCATTTCAATTCTGCTCCATCTTTACTTCTAGAATTGCCTCTCGTCTTAATCTTTCCATTCTCATTCTCGCTGCTAGATTAGAATATGTTGTCTATAATAAAACCTTGAAATTCATTCTTTAGAAATAGCCAACTTCTCAAATCTCCCTCTCTAAAATACCTTCTAACTTTCCTATCTCTTTTGACGGTCTTTCCTCTCTCCTGTTGACAATATAAACATCCTTGCCTTAACATAAAGAAAAATGTCTTGAAACCTCACATCACAACGGATGCTGAGCAGCCTCAAAAAACTGGTGAGTTCTGTTAGAGGCGACTTTTTTGTCCTTCTTCTCAGTTACTCCAGCTTACACAAGGTCTCATCCGGCCTTGTATTAGTTACTGCTTCTCAATATCTGGGATCTCTGCGTTTCACCGCTTGAAGGTCGAGGTCAAAAGCCAAAAGGACTATAAACTGTTATTTACTTCCGCATTCACTTGAACCTCATCTTATGCGGCCGCATGTTGTGCTTTAGCCTTCTCCTATAGGTATCCAGCGCACGGGTTATACGAGAGGAAACTTACCACTCGAGACACCACACAACCATACACGACGCCCTCGGTAGCGACAAGGGGGCTATCCTGGCACGAGTTTTGTGTATAGATATTGGTAAACTCCAGGCTAGTTTGCTGCTGTGTTTCTCTTCTTTCCTGCCACACCTGTTCTGTGCACCTCTTCCATCTTCTGTGTTCCGCTGAATTAATCTCCCTCACTTTAAGCCTGCGTCTATGTTTATCTAGCTCGTAATTTGCGCTTAGCTGAATGAAATTTTGCGTGCTACATAACTTCCTTTAATACGGCTCTGTCCCGTGAGTGGCTGTGAGTCACTGTAAAAAAAAAAAAAAAAAAAAAAAAAAAATGAAACGGTTAACTAACCGAATTAACGTATAACTTCCGCCATACTTTTTTACCGAATAAACCTTTAATGATTAAACGCCGTTAAGATTTTTTTTTCGTCAAACGGATAGGAATATTAACGCCATTAAGTTTCTAATTAGCTGTGCCCATAAAAGTAATCATATATAACATATTAATATATAATATATATATATAATATATATATATATAATAATATATATAATAAAATATATTATTAAAATAATAAATATCTATGTCTATATATATAATAGATATATATATATAAGTAAGTATAAATGGAAATTCATTTCCGCCGGACTCCTGCCCTTCCGGCCGAATTCAAAATTTCATTTCAGCCTCCGCCAAATTACTCTCCGTTCCATCTCTAATATTATATTCTATATAATATAATATATAATAAATATACTTTCATTGGCTATTATATAGTATATATATATACAATATTATAATATAGTAGAATAATATATATATATATCAACTAAGAATAGTACTATATAGTCTATATATATATATAATAATATATATATATCATATATATATTATATATAAAATAGTAGAAATATTATAAATAATTATATACTAATATATATATAATAGTGATATATAATTACTATATATATATAATATATTTAATACTATATTTATATTATATAAATATAATATATAAGTAATATATATAGTATATATATATCATATATAGCTATACAGTATATATATATAATATATATATATATATATACTTATATATACATATATTAAATATAAATATATATATATATTAATATAATATAGTATTTATACCTATATACTATATATAGTAATATATATATATATATATATATATAATATATATATATAATATATAGATATATATACTATTATACATATTGACAATGTCATCAAAATATTTGGTAAATAAAACTAAATATTAAAATATTTAGTTCGTGCATTATATCCTTGTTTACTTTATTCTGATGGGTTTAAAGCCTCCATTTAAAACTAGCTAAGATAAAATATAATTATTTTTTTTCCCTTTTTTTCAATCTATGCAGGCATTCTTGTTCACCAGTCCCTTGCACTGTTACTCTCAAATCCACGAAGGGAGAAACAGTGCTCTATCCTGGCAGCGGCCCTGACCTCACCCTCATGTGAACCAAAAAAATAAAGCTGATGAACTTGAAGACCAATGCAATCTCCTAGATTCTGCGAACCTCTGTCAATACCCTCCTTGACTCATAGACAAGATATTCTCCAGCACGTTTGAAGATGACGTTACATTCTGCCAACTGCCTTCCACCCCAGAGTTTCCCTATCTGTGAATGAGGCTTTGAAGAAACAATGCCAAAAAGTCAGAGGTCAAGGCTCTAATGGAAAAGAAGTGGAAGAGTTAGTTCGGTACCAAACTTCAATAGAACGCCAACAGTATCAGCAGCAGCGAGGAAAAGGGACATGGAAGAGAAGGATACTACTCAAGCATCTTAATCTGATGATTACACTGAAACATCACACCTCACATTCAACTCATCACACAATCAACAAGAGAAAGCTGCGTCTCATTTCAAAGAAGTGGCTGCAGGCCGAAATCGAACAGAACAGCCTGTAACCTAGAGCTTAACAATGAGAAGGCTGCTACAATATATCTATAAATACATACTGCAATGCGTCTAGCGCCTCAGGTGGAGCGATCTGTTCTCCCTCGCAAAGATATCATTAACAACCTATAGACCTCGTCAGATTAAAACTTTAATATGCTCATATTATGAAGGGGAACATACAAATCCGAATGCAAAACCAATATTTTATATTTTTATTATAAAATGATAAATATAATGAACTAATTCCTGATTTCATTTCAAATCCTTTTATTGCAAATTTATTTTTGTTCTTACATACATTAATAAGAATCGTATAACATCAGAGCACTAAATTTATTATAAAAAACACTAAATAAAGGGAAAAAAATAAATATTTAATAAGGCATCCAAAGTTTTACAAGTTATTTTAAATACAAGTAAGCAACATCCCATATTTCTGGGTACGGTATCGTTAAAAAAACTGAAAATTCAAATCTATTGCAGTCGACATATTGAATTAATGATGTAAATAAATTTATTGTTAACATTTTCTTAAAAACCAAAGTCGTGTTTTTTTTAACACTTTATTATATAATAAAATGAAAAACATAATAATATGACATATAAATACATTTATTCGTATCGCCTGTCGCGATAGTGTTTTATCACGAGTGTCAGATATCTGTTATCGATGAAAGTTTTCTCCGATACGTTTTATCAAACATTTTCGTTATCGTTCCCACCTATATATATATATATTACTTAATATACTATAATTATATTATATATATAATATTACTATAAATATATATATATATATATAAATAATATATTATATAAATAATTAATATATACTATAATATAATATATATATAATATATACTACATATATGTATATTAGCTATATAGGATCTCTAAGTCAAAGCTACATCAAATGACTATATTATGCTTAACAATTTATCGAAAGAATGTAGTGAGTCTTTAATACAATCACGTTTAATAATACAGTCCATAGACTTTGTTAAATCCACAATGAGCAAACTGCCTGTATATCCCTGCGCTCCCGAAATAAATTTCAGTGTGAAGCTGCTCGTGTGTACATCTATGTGGCAGCGAACCTACCACCGTTCCGCCACACTCATGCTTCGATCAGAATAGAAAGATCATTCTGAACCTATTATCACATCCCGACCCAGAACAAACACCCAAATAACAACATCCCACCCTCCAAACTCAAGACATCAAAAACATTTCAGCACAGACCAAACCAATCTAATCCCCTTTAGTCATGAGTGAGTCTCACAATTTTAAAGCAAACCCAACCATTCCAACAAAAAGAACTTTTATCGCATGTTATAAGAAGCCTACATATTCTCGATCGAATAACCTCACCTCCACTTCTCTTAAACAACCCACCCCAGTACAATCAAAACACTAGCATCTTATTTACGTTATTTAACAGACTTAATATGAAATCTCTACTTCCTGTGCAGCCTCCTTTTCTTCGGATTAGTTTCTAATATTGTACAAATTTAACGCTTAATACAGTATTTTAATATATCTTCTTTATCTAATTGTTAATAACTGTATTTGTAACCTATGTGCTGTTACCCTAACCTTAGGCGAATATTATAATTCATAACTAATTCCGCCTTCATTGATATTATAATATATACTCAGCATATCATTATATATAGTATTATATCTTAAAACTACAAAAATATAAAAATATTATTATCAAAGCTTAGTCAACAATTTGGACATCCTAATAATCCCTATATAAATATATATCGGGCTATAATTATTCGCTTTTCGTTTATTGTGCGAATATTATTATGCTATTATTACAACTTACACTAGTAGTCTTAATTCTTATCTTATTTTATCTTTACATTTATTCTTTTTGCTTTATATAGAATATATCGTAGCTAATAAAATAAAAGCACTTAATTTTGCAGTTAATTATTGCTAAAGATAATGTTTACCAAATTATATTACTGTATTAACCTATATACCACCTGAATTTTCTATGACTATTATACTGTAGCCTATATATTATGTATAAAATACTAATTAAGAGGACACACGCGCCATAACCATATAATACATATACCTGTATAGCCTACTCATCTATACTAAAAATATATCAGTTATACATACATATAAGACAAATACAAATAATAACAACAATACTATATATTAATAAAATCTCGAGCTTATGACGCTGATGGGTAAGTAAATCATATAACATAGCCATAATATAGTAATATAGAAACTTCAATAAGTCTAACATTAGTTTATCAATCTACCAAATCTCATGAGCAAGCTCCTTCATATGATACTAGAGCCGTATGCTTATCGATCTAAACAGGATCCTCCTTCAGACGCATTGAGTATGAGTTCTCAACTCAATGCGTCTCGATAGACGATCTCAATTATGATCGATACTTGCTCACTGCGTCCACATTGACAAGTACCTTCATACGACTTTTAACTTGATCAAATATTAACTCTTATATTTTGAAAGTTTCATCTATTCATGATTACTAATAGACTCCCTTATAATACATTACACTGCTCACTATAAACTACACCACTAAACACTTATAAGATATATAACTATACTATATATCACTATAAAGACCATATTATATTATCAATTAATCAATAACTTATATAATATACTATATATATACTATATATAATATATTAAATTATATATCTAACACAATACGTATACTTATTAATGATTACTACACTAACTAACTAATAAATAATGATAATACAAACTACACAAATCAATCATATAACTCATATATATAACCCCATTATATAATAGAAATACCAGTTTTCAGATCGATTTCCATGTGCTCATAATATACATATAATATATATATAACAAATATAAAAATAATCATATATCATATATATCATAGCACATTAAATCAAAACAGCTGCACTATCATCTAATGATTCGAGATTTATCACTACGCTACGCTTTCGTACCTTATATATTATAAACATACTTATATATAGCACCTCTATAATTATACTACATAATATAACCTACCAAACCTATATACTATATATATATATCTACTAATATATACCAAGACGTAACAAACACAAAGCAAAAATAAAACACCTTTTACTTAAAACTCGTAGGCGCTAATCCTTCAGAGAACATCAAATCGTTCTCTTTCAAGACGCCAATACTACAAATCTCCAGTTATAGAGATAGAATATAGGTACGAAACAACAGGGCAAACAAAACAGAAAAAAATTACAACAATAATAATGCAAAATAATTATGATATTAAATAATTTTGATGTTTGATAAATTAGAACTAAAAAACCAACTTTTTTAAAATTATAAGTGCAATAAAAACTAATCACATAATAATACTTATATTCACCATAAATGAGATAGTTGGTTTGAGTATACTACATTATTTAATATAAAGAAACGTTCAATTATTGTAATTAAAGTCATACAAAAATATTAGAAGAATAATAAGGGAAATATCAACAATAAACATAATAAATATCCTTTATTGAAAATGAATTGTAATCCTTTAATAGTATTACAGAAGCAATACAATCATAAATGGAATCTTTTATCAAAGCACACACAGTACCATTAATCGTTCTAAAATAAGGGTATATAAGTTATATATATATATAACATTAATAGTGACCGGCATATACTAGATTACTATCATATATTATATATATATTATATATATACTTATAAAAATCTCAATTGTGTATATATAAATAAAAAAACTCATAATTATAAATTACCATTGTCCCGTCGTAATAAGTCTAAGATAATATGTAATATATTTATATTATGAGATAACTGATTTTAACTATTTATTATTATTGTTTAAAAATATAAATCAGTGCATCTTATTTATTTTGCTTAATAACGTAAAGAATTAAACCACCGTGAATAGTCATTATTATTTTTTCAGAAGTAGAGATCTCTTTGTTACATTATAGGATTATATTTTAAATAACGTCACACTTATATATAATATAGACCATAATAAAATATTTACTAGACCTAATATATAATATAATTAATCTCTTAAATATCTAAGTTACTAACAATAATATATACAAACATTGCCCCTGACCTCATGACAACCACTAGAACAGATCAATCGGTATCAAATTAGTAATTGATAATACTAAATAGTATAGCAATAGTATATCATATATATATTATTATTGAGTGAATATCCGTTAAGTAGATATTTATACAGATAATTCTTTAGATATAATCCGAACAAATTAGATATATATATATTTATTAGTATATATATATATATATATATAACTTATATAGATAGATATTATATTCATTTTACTATATATATTGCCTTTGTTTTGCGTGAAGATAATTATTTATTAACTACTACATATAACTATATCCTATGTTCATTGATTAATAACCCAATAATATTAAAGATATGACTCGATAAATACTAGATAATATTATAAATATATAGAACAAAAAAATATCACCATATATATTCCAATACATTATTACTTATAGGAGATAGAAACAAGAATGTGCAAGAGTGTATTGCCACGTATCGTGGAGACCAAATGATTACTCAGGAGGAATTCTTACCCAAATTTTTTGGTTGTAAGGCTTAAAGCAAATCTTGACGGTTCTACCTAACAACGAATGTATGGTGAGAAAGTGAGAAAGTGAGTTAGAATTCACAGTAATTATTAATAATGATGTGCGATAGAGTAGATCAACTATATAAAAGTTTCCCATTTGAAGAAGTTAGGTCACCACCCCATAAAAGATGACAGAGGTTGAAGTCACTCATAATTACAACTGCGGATGGAAGATGTTGAAATAGGGATGGTAAATCCTCTCTGGTAAATTTACAGTCTGGGGGTAGATGTAAATGGAGATATTGGTGTTGTCAGAATTAAGCAAAGCTAGGTGATTGCGCACTGCAACAGTATTCGGTCTTGTTTGTAGTTGAGCTGGGGTGTGAGGGATCGATTTGTGTAGAATAATCCCTGCACCTCCTCTGTCGCTATCCCCTTGTTGAGTAAACGTACATGAAGTTTATATTTGGAGCGGCAGCTAGGGGAAGAAATTTTCAGCAACATAATTGAAGTTCTTATAGACGTGTTCATTCCTCTAAAAGTTTTCTCAGGAGAAGGAAATTTATCATTTTTCCATTGAAATTTCATTCCTTAAAGTTCATCATCTGTTTACTATACTTCAACAAAATATTTATTGAACTCTGAATTTATTTACTTATTTTACTCCATCATGTACATATGAAACTTTAATATTTTAGTTTTAACTATTTAAAAAAAAAATTACCGAATAGTTTTTATAATAATAATAATATATAATAATAATAATAATAATAATAATAATAATAATATAATAATAATTAAATATATATTATTAATATTATAATAAATTATATAATTTATTTATATAATAATTATAATAATAATTAATTATATAATAATATATATATATAATAAATATAATTAATTATTAATAATAATTATATTTTATAATTATTATTTAATATATATTATAATTAATTATATCAATGATTATATAATAATTCATATTACATATAGATTAATAGAAAGAATTAAATAAACTAATAATAGATTAATTAAAATACATACATTAAATTAATATATAAATAATAATAATAATAATACTATATTAATAATAATATGAGTCAATATATAATATATGAAATAAGTCATTCTAAATACATATTAATATAATTACATAATAAATCTTTACCCTATTACCTAGATTTTAAATACTTGGTCCTTTGGTCAAAATTTTGGTCTTTGATTCAGTTTTCTTATGTAAGTAATAGTTCACTGTTATCTACTTTTGCCAATAAATTCAGGTTCTTTCTTATCCATCGTGCTCCTTTGTTGAATTTCTTTCTCATAGTTTCATTAATAAATAATTGCTGGTTATTTGCTTTTTTAACAACATTTACAAGCAAACTTGATCCTTCATATCTACAAGTTTCACTAAATTTACTTTATTTAAATACTTAAGGAGTTTCGTTTTTTTTACTTTTTGCTCTTTCTGTTGGGCCACTTTTCTTTTATACTTCTAGTTCTCGTGGTTATAATGTTGGTAGGCTCATCCAGAGATCAGAGGTAGAAATTCTGAATTCTATACTATAACCAGTACCTTTCGCTCCGATGCTCATTTTTTGTATCTGAAAGTTTTTTATTTTCATTATTTTTTATTATTATTATTTATTTTATATTCCGTCAGAACAGCATCTTTAGAGGCTTCTTTCTTGATTTCACACGATGTGGTTTAAAACTGTGGGAAATCTCTAATGGATGACTTGCAAGGGCTTTTGATGATCGAAAACCACCAAGCGCTTTTAAAATTATTGTTTTAATTAAAAGGCGAAAGAAAATTTCCCTTTTTTTTTAAAACAGTGTTTTGGCTTCTTAATGTTATTGTTTCTGCTCCTTTTTTTTTTTAATAAGGATTTTTATTTGGTTTTTGAAATTTTATTTAGCTATTATAATTGTCAAGGCTTGTTATTTATCCTTAAGAGTAATAAAACTAGTCCTAAGTTAGGCCTTGGAATTCATTTGAAATGGTTGGCTTTGTGGTAGTTTCGCAAAATTTTGGCGTACATTGTAGTATTTTACAGATTTACCATAATTAATCAGGGGGGAAGGGCGTGTAACATTGTTGAAGGGGAATGTAGGCAAGGGACATATCCGTAAGCTACTAGGCTATATAGTTTTAGATTGTTGTTAAGTCTAGTTGCCTATAGCTTAATATCTTGATTAACATATGGGTATTTATGTATAAGATTTGAGGCAGTTATTATTTTTGTTGAATGATAGTTATAAAGTGAAAATGCATATGTATTATAATGACTTTCAGGTAATAGTAGTGCAGAGGGGTGTCACCCTTGATTTTTATAAAAATCACAGGACATACTCAAAAAAAATAGTAACGAAGAATATTGAAAACGAAAATCCTTGCTCTCTTTAGGAAAAAAAGTTACAGTCTCTCAAAGTTGTTAAAACTGGATTTTCTTATATTTTTTTTTTTTTTTTTTAAATCCCAGGATATATTAAAAAAAAAAAAATAAAAGCTTAAAAAAAAATTGAAAATGATTTAAGGGTAATTGTGGAGCAGTTCACACTAAAGTTCATGTAAGTAGTGTATTAAAACTATAAATATTTAATTTACACAAATGGTCTTAAAATATTCTTTGAAGTCTTTTTTACAAATTGATGCACATTTAAAGTTTATATTTTCAATAAAAAAAAAATAAATAAAAAAACTGCTATGAAGATCATAACTTTTTGGCGCTGTTTCGTTCATGTAGGGATGATGAATCACAGTCGAAATGTGTTTCAGATTATCGATAAATCGATATCGCTAATATTTTCTTATAATCGATTTTTTTCCGATTATCAACTTTTCGATGTTATAGACAAAGTGTACATAACTAATTTTTAAAAAATTACTGAAACTTGCAGGACACTATTTTTACGTAGTAGCTATATATAAAAAAGAATACAGCTGAATTAATATATATATATATATATATATATATATATATATATATATATATATATATAATATATATATATATTTATATTATATTTATATATATATTTTTTAATATATATATATATATATATATATATAATTAGGGGTATACCGGAACTGAAATTTTTCATATACTAGTATATATATATATCTATATTATATATATTATATATATATATATATATTATACTATAAATAATATATATATATACTATATATATATATATATATATATACGCGGTATATATATATATATATATATATATGTATATATATATTTAATATTATATATTATATTATATATATATATTAAATATATATTATATTATATATATATAATTATATATATATAATATACTTATAATATATATTATATATATCGGTTATATATATATTATATATATAATATATATATATATATATTATAATATATATATATATATATATATATATTATATAATATATATATATATAGTATATATATATATATATATAAATATATAATTCGGTTTATATATATATATATATATATATAATATATATATATATTATATATATATATATATATATATTATTTATATATATATATATATTACTTTTATTGAGCGTTGTAGGGAAGATATATGCCTGGTATTTTTGGTTGAAAGAGTGCCTTGAGTGACTGAAGGACTGATTAGTGAAGAAAAATGTGCGTTTAGGAGTTGTACAGGATGTGTGGATCAAATCTTTACATTGA
>JABUQX010120526.1:0-2500 GCA_015478945.1 Trachelipus rathkii | reverse complement strand
TTTGTAACAAGGAATGAATCTGTTGCCTAGCATGTACACAAATGTTCTATTGTTCTTACTGTGTATTTATTTTAGTAAATTAAAGTATCGGTAATCGGTATCCTGGCACCCTAAAAAAATAGAGTTCGGTATTGGTATCGGTATCGGCCTCTTTTCTTGTTCGGTACATCCCTATATATATATATATATATCAGTAATATATATATATATATATATATATATATATATATAATTATATTATATATATATAATATATATATATATATATATTATGATATATATATATATATATATTATATATTAGATAATATAAGTATTTACATAAGTCAGTGGAAATGATTTGTGCTCAAAGAAGGTTGAATGTTTCGCGTAAGCGGTCAGGACAAATGAAGTTTTCTTCGTGTGGTATAGGGTGAAGGGCTAAACCCGGTCCCTTTTCTTTGCTTGTAATTAACTCCTTGTCAGCATTGAATCTTAATGCGCTAGAAGCAAGATCCTCGGAGAGCTCTGAGTCACCGAGTTTTGAGGCCTAATGGAAATAAGATGCTAGTTCTACTGAAATGGCGAAAACCGTACTGAGAGTGTTTAACCCTCGAGGACTGGCGTCGGGAAAATCATTGAGTCCCGAGAAATTGGTTTTTCTAGAGTGCTCCAAGGGTTTGAGTTTCGGGCCCAGAAAGAAGATCGCCTGGACCAAACTGACAGGGCAAAGCCTCTGGGAGTTGTTATAGATATAATATATATATATAGTATATATATATATATAATATATTATATATATTTTATATATATATATATATATATATAATATATATATATATTATATATATATATATAATAGTAAATGCTTGAGTTACTTTATCTTTAAAAATTTCTTTTATATCGAAACCGTTTTCTATTGTTCATTTTACGATTAACTTTAAAATAATATTTCAAGTTATTCTTTTTTCTAATATTGTTTTAAAGTTATTTTGTAACATTTTTATAATTTTTTATATGTTTTATTAAATATTTTTTATTATAAAATTTTTTTTATGTATAGTATTTAAATATATCAATTTTTAGTAGATTTATAAAAAAAAATTTACTATAAATTCACAATAAGATAATCACGCCAATTGCTTTACCGGGAACGATTAGTTCTATTTTTTATGTGTTAAAATGCGTTATTTAATTAGCGGCTATTCCTAGGAACCTTTTTTTTCCCAGTTTCAAATTTTTGCATAATCTTTTCAAATATTTTTTGTATTTCATTTCATACTGACCCAATTTACCGCAAAAAAATAAGAAAATATTTTGTACTAATTTAATAATTTGCAAAAATAGATGCGTTTTCTATAATGTCAACAACTCGTGCTGTGAGCACGAGTAGCGACCGAGTGCAGGGACGTCCGGCCTCTGATATTATATATATATATATATATATATATATATATATATTATATATATAATATATATATAATTATATATATATTATAATATATATATATATATAATAATATATATTATATATATATATATATATATATATATATATATATATAGCGTCCGGGCGGGGTGACTCGGACCATCTAAGCATAACTTGGTCTCCCGACTCTCTCCCCTAATGCACTTTTTTGAATTTTTTTTCTTTTGTAAATCATCAGGCCCTAATACGTCCGTCATACAGCACACAAAAAAATAATAATGTAATTCTATATAAAAGTTTTATTAAATTTGAATACGCTGAGCTCAGCCTGGACCATGGAGGGGTGAAGCCGGACACACGCCATTGAGGGGTGACTCAGACCATCTTTTTAAATTCGTCTTTTACGTATAAATTCATATTTTATATTTTAATTTTTACTTAATATAAAATTATTTATCATATTAAAATTCGTAATAAGTTATAAAAATGTCAATATGATAATAAAATAAGAATAAAAATGAGGTGGTTCGATTCACCCCTCCGCTCAAAAATTTGACACTTTTTGATTCCGTTTTTTTTATTAAAATTTTTATTTTTTTAAAACTTTTCACTTAATATAAGTAACTTTCATATTAATATTTAAATTAATTATATGTATAAAAATGTCAATAATAATATGTAAAATACGAAAAACCAATGTGGTCCCAGTCCCCCTCAATCAATTTATATGGCGGGGTGAATCGACGCAAGTTAGGCCCCATTTTTTTGCCCTAAAACTGTTTGGATCAAAAATTTACTTTGCCAGTTTAAAGCAAACATACTCGAGTGTATCCACTGAAAAAATAATTAAAATATCCATACACAATTTTTCATTTTATAACCAAGTTAAAAAAAAAACCATTTTTTTCTCAAAAGTGAAATTCTATTGCAGGCCATTTTGTACCCTAATTTCTAACATTTTTTTAAAAATATAAAAACTTTCTGGAATTAAAGAAGATCTAAATAAAACTTGTAGTACTAACGCGCGTGGCTATTAAATGAGTGAAAATTTTTTTTTTTTATTATTATTATTTTTTATTTTATTTAGAGTGG
>JABUQX010120525.1:12500-22129 GCA_015478945.1 Trachelipus rathkii | reverse complement strand
TTTTCTTTCCCGTAGGGAGGAGATGCGAGTCGGATGTGGCCTCATAGGTGGAGGAAGTCTACCATCCGGAACCATACCAGAGATACACCAGTTCCCCTCCCACAAGACCTACTATGGTATCGAAGGTTACTACGACACAGCGAAGACCAGAGATTTATATGCAACCCTAGTGTAGGTCAGCCTCCTCAGTTGTTTAAACACTAAGGCAGGACCCCTACAAAGTAGGCGGCCCGGTCCATAGGCGGAAAAGGACCGGTTTACATAACCTGTCCTACTCATTGTGCCGCGGGGGAGTGGAGTGTGGACTGACCAGATGTGACCTCAAAGCAGGAAACAGCACCAATCCGGAAAGTCTCATAAGGGACGCATATGTGAAGAGGAAAGAAGAGAATGGGAGAGGGCTCACATCAAAAGAGTGAGAGGAAATAAGTACCCATAATAGATACGTTAAAGGGGGAATGGGAGAGCAAATGACCGAGAAACAGAAAGCGGGACAATACAGTACAAAACAATAGTCACAATGAAATAAACAAATGAAAGTATCAAGAGCGTGTCAAGATCTGCAAAGATAGCGTGCTAGGTTCAAAAACCTATACCGATACGTTAAGGGGCACGCTTCTTATTGAGGGGGTCCATGGACGAATCATGAGAGATACATGACGCATGACAATGCCGCTATTGTTGTCTGCGGTATGTGATTTACTGGTGGATTAAGTTTACGTGCTGTCAAGTAGTTGAGGCCCGCCCAGCCAACCTTTACTAATGAACAGAAAACAACTTACTGCTTCGTATTGCCTGCAAAAGGAGACGAACTTTATAAAGACATTAAGGATGCCGCTCTTAAATTTTACTCTAACGTATGAGATGAATATCGACGAGGAAAAAAGAGACCAAAGGAGATGGCTATGGGCGTGTAGGTTGTTGGGTTGAGAAAGAATCAGAATAGGAGAAACAAGGATTAGAACTTTAAAGGAAAAAATCCTAAATATACGCAGATCGGTATTTTTCCATTCCGCACATAATGCACTGATTTGTTAAAGATCAATGCGTAGAGCAACCATTTCGCCTTCAAAGTGTCCTACAGAGGTAAGGGACGTAGAGAATGAAGACAGAGGAATGTACCTCGAACTGAAATGTGGCATATTCAAGAAACATAATATATATTCTCGAGCGGATATACACTCTCTCCTAAGCCGAAAGATTTTGAGAAATCCACTGCAAGCATGGAAAGAAACGCGTTAAGGAAACTACACAAATACCAGATCGTCCTTGGGATAGAAAAATTGTGGAGACTGATCCTGGACGCATTTGAACAAGATACTTTAAATGAAGGTGAAAGAAGAAGTATACGACAGAGTCTAGAAGATGGGCACGAAAATTGTGAAGTATGCATCCGTTTTAAAAAGACTCCAGCTAGACCGATCGTTGGACTTTCTTTGGGAACAGTATTCAATGATGTAGTCTGGGATCTGGGAGAGTTAGAAGGAGAAAAATTCTTAGTGATGATCGATAGTGTAACTCGTTATTGCCAGGCAAGCTGGATAAAAAGCAAGAAACCAGAAGAAATCACAGAGAATTATAGAAAAATGGATCAGTTTATTTGGAGCCCCAAAAGAACTGTTTAGTGACAACGGACTTGAATTCTCCAATGAGTACAGGCGAACAGTGAAGGAATGACAGAGCATTGTCGGGATAAAGTCTAAAAATTGTCACTAGCAAGCAAATGTGAGTCTCTTTTGGAGACTTCAACACGGTTGTAAATAGTTGAAAGAATGGTGGATTCTTCGTTAAAAAGACCATAGTAGGTCGGAAGTTCGCTATAAGAGAGAAAGGGATCCATCCTGAATAGGAATCATTGGATAGTGGTCGTGGCAGCGAGATAGGCTGTCTCTATCTGTGACGTCAAGTAGGTGTCTCTGCCGCGGGAGAGATGGATTCACTTGTTGGGGGTGAAAGGGGAACTTCTGGTTTTACCTTAACTTTTAGGCGTCTACTATTGGGAGAAGACCAGAAGAGTGGCTTACCCGGAATGTTGGTCGGAGGCCGGTGGGTTAGAGTGTGCGGTGATTAAATGTGATATCGATCGTTGATATTTTCTTAGGTCTTCATAATGGCCAGGAGATATATCTCATTCATGAGCGTACAAGAAAGGTGATAGTATACAATGGAGAGAATAGGAGCACTTTCGACCAAAACTGATGCACGTGGGGAAATCACCACTATTTGAGTTAGCCGGCGATTACCGGTGATAGAGAGTAACTTGTTATAATAAGAGAGAGGAGAAAAATGGACAGCCGCGAGATGGGAGTGCTGAGGTCTGTCCAGGAAGGATTATGAGACAAAATCAAGCTGTTGTTCGTTAAATCACGGAGTGATACAATGAATACTTATGAGGATAAGATTGACCGAGTCATCGACTATCACGAGAGCTATGGGATCGTGTTGCTCTCTCAGAGTTGAGGGGGCACTATAGCAGAGAATGGAGAGTAAAGAATAGTTCCAAAGAGACATAGGAAGAGAATATCAGCAGGTCAGAAGTGTATTCGCACATCTTTCGTTCCAGATGTACCCAGACCAATTAGTACGAAGATTATCGAATCGGCTCGTGAAGATGTAAAGAGTAACCATTTAAGACAGATGACTCACTGAGATTAGGCACGAAGATGGACGAAAGATATAACAGAGAGCAATCTCATCGGATATCTCCTTAAAGAAATAAAGGAAACTTTTAAACAAGGAAGAGTTAAGGTATATATGTGAAACAAAGGATAGGATGTGCAGAAAAAAAAGAGTATTTTCAAATAGTAATTAGAGGCTGGAAAAGCCACCAGTAAACGCAGTATGATGAATGTTGGCATACGTCATAAGGATGTTGAAGATCCGGGTAGAAGCCCAATGGCATAGATTGTGAGGAGCATAAGAATAATAAATGGAGGGGAGGGCAGAAACAAGCCAGGAAAAAATATTGGATTGGTAGAGGGTGATAGAAACCTGGAGACCATATATAGAATGATATCGGATGGGTAACTTCCCAGAAGAAATAGAGGAGGCAAAAAGAGAGGAACTACATAGTTGGAAGAAAAATTACATTTATGAGGTGGTAGAGAATTGGGGACAAAAGGCACTCTCATTAAAAACTGGGTATTCGTACAAACAGATGAAAGGAGTGGAAGAAAAATATGGAACATGCACGCGATTGGTGGTTGGGCAGTAGGGTACAGAGAAGAGGGAGAGGTCGTCTTGGGTTGCGCGTAACTGATGGCCCGATCGATGCTCTGGAGATGATAGAATGAGATTTTGCCCATGTAATCATTCTATGGCTATTTTTTGGCTCGGGTTAGTGCAGAACTCTAATACATGATTACTAATGACTGCTTATCTTCAAGGAAAACAATTGAAAGATGTATGTCTGTGGGTTATGGTCCCTCATATAGATGAAATCGCTATAAGAACTCTATTGGAAATTATAGGACAACCGTTTCCGTTTCACGGGTTTGAAGGCATGCCCGACCTGCCTGGACACGCTGGGGATGAAGTGTGGTTACAATCTAAAAGCATTTTGCCGGAGGTAAACCAGGCCAGCAAACTGGAACTACGAGTGTTCTATCTGTTTGAGCAAAAGGGAAACTCGTTGGTATTAGGGCCGGTCATTTGTGTTGACCTTGTCGATCAACGATTTTCCTCGCTATGGAGGTATCATATAGAGTCTCTTGCGGGTCCAGTTAATCAAATTAGATTAATAAAAATAGGATTGAGAGAGTAGGGCTGCAGAAGAGAATCGCGTTATTATCGAGTGGATGTGAAGGTGGATAAAGAAGAAGATATATATATACATCACAAACAGGGTATGTGAGAAACTTTGGAGATACACATAGATATATAAGGACATACAAAGGCAACGGCAACTTTTATGACGCATGACGGGGATCGCCGATCAGTCGAACACCGCTTACCAAGAACCACGGTAATTGACTAAGGTTTGTTGCGACTGGAATCCCGTTTATAGGGAAAAATCGATACTTGGGCCAGTCAACCACATCGTCGCAGTATTGGGCTTTACCCGCGATCACAGTGAGCCATCATGAGACGGCAGACGACTTTGCACAATAATGGGACTACCCCATGGTCGGAAGATATGAAGGGAAAGAGCTTCATAGGGAATCATTGAGAGCCCCAGAGTAACAAATGAGAGTTGGGAGATATCGCGATCGCCATACGAGGGACATGGAAAGGGACTTAAAATTGTTGTTCTATACGGACACGTTTTCTACTGCCAGTGAAGCCCGTTGTAATTGATGAAGACGCCGGGGAGTCCCCCAAATAGGCGCTCAATTGGGAGCCTGGTAGGATGAGATCAGGGAAATAGTCCCCTATGCTGGTTCCTTCTCCTCGCCGTAAATCAAAAATTGGAGAAAAGATAAGCAAGATCTACGATGGAAGCGGACGACATTAGGTTTGGATAATCGACAGTGTATGGAAGCCCGGTATCCTCATAAACACGGCTTCGCTCCAGGCAGGATGGTAATAGGGTCTTGTGATTGAAGAACCACTTGGCTCTGGGAGACCTACCACTCTGGGGAACTTTAAAGATCCGCACTTGGTGTGAAATTCCGGAATACATTTCCACCCGTTCATAAAAGTCCGACGCAGAGATACTGAACACTTCAAACTATGGAGCTATTTGCAGTACTACCTCATCACTTAGTGCTCTAGCGAGAACGGTTCGCTCTGATTAAAAGATGTTCGATTGGGTGGCAGCGGCAAAGAGTTCAATCTGGCAGAACCGCACCTGCGGCCATCAAAAGGGGCGTGAAGATGGAGGGGCCTTCGAGGAGACATGTAGAGGGAAGGAGTTGAGGAAGGAGTTGAGGAAGTTGGAGTTGGAGAGGAGCCGGGAGGAGAGGAAAAAGGTATAACTGTGTTAATATTTATAGACAGAAGTAGAAGCGAAACAAGAATCACCCATAGGATCGTCGTTTTCACGTTAGTGCAGAGTGTCCGCCTGGCGCTCCCTTTTTTTCCTGGGTTTGTTCTTCTTAAGACAGTGTTTAAGTTAATGTGTTACTTTTTATTTTTTAGGTATAAGGACCTAGGATACTGTATAAATTGAGTGACCTGGAGAAATAATGTTCTTTAAACACAAAGTATAAATAAGAAAATAGGAAATTAATACAGTGACCTGAGTGTTTAAGTCAATCCAAAGATGTAAAACTAGAGGGTGAGACCTCAAGAGTTAAAACAAAAGGATCCTGTGTTGGCCACTTTTAGCTAACAGACCTTAAAAAGGAGAAAGTCTTTTCTTGGGTGAGCTTCCTTATACACATTAATGGCACTTCATGTAATTATCTATATCTACCTTTAACAACGAAAGTAACGAACACGATCCCTGCCGAATTACCTGACATTTTAGCATCTTGGTGAACGTGAGCTCACATTATCTATGTATACACACGGGTATTCAACAGATATATACTCCACTATATATATCTATACTAGTTATCTACTATATATATATATATATATATAGGCCTCACGTTACATATATACATCTAATAATTTAATCTCTATCCTCCTTTAATTACGCTACTTCATCCTTGAATCATACGGTACTATTATCGTATTATGCACACTTATATATGACTATATACCATAACGTCGTACTAACACCTACCTACGTCAGGCCGTATATAATATATTATAGATATACTATATTAGGGACTTATGACTACTTATTATAGCGTGTATCGGGTAGACTATAATGTACCTATAAGTTCAGAGTATACTTACTTTAACTCGTTACCTTACGCTTCTGCCCCTGGCCCACCCCTTACATTGGAGGGCCACAAGTGTTCGTGGTCCCGTTCCAGAAAAGCGCGGAGGTCTGCAACCTCTGTGTGTCGGTCTCGAGAGGTCAAGAAACGAATTCTTAATCAGAGTTATATCCGGCGCTGACGGGGGGCCGGGCCCGAGAGCAGGGCACGCTAAGAAGAGTATGGTGCTCTATTTGTGTCTATTGAGGTTCTTTCGAATGATCACCATTAACGGTGCAACGCTGGCCGCACGGTGAGGCGTTACTCTAATTAGGTTTTTGGAATCTTGCGTATTTGCTTATCCTATCATAGCTACGCGAGCGCCCGGGTGGTGACCTGATCTGCTCGGGGCGAGGTCAATTTGGCCTCTTCTGGACAGGGTTTCTTCTCTAGGGGAAAGTTTTGGGGCGGGGCCGTTTAGTAAATTGTTATTTGGGCGGTTGGGTGGTTTAGCAGGTATGTGTTGGTTAGATGTGTGAGGTGGAAATTTGTTGTTTATCTTCTATTCGACCCTCATGGAGGAAGGGTATGGCCAGGTAATTTATGGTTCTGTACCTAGGTGGTGTGTTATATAGATTGAGTATGTGTGTGAGGGGAAGGGGGGTCTCCTTACCGGTCTATGTTAGCCGGTGGGCCAGTGCTGAGTAATTTGGGTTCTTTCCGGAAGGGATTGTTGGCGCGGTGTTAACTGGGAGAATGCTGGTGGCTTGAGGGTATATCCTGCCGCAGCGGTGTAGTGTGAGATTTTCGTGCTTTTCCTGATAAGATCTATCCTGAGTCGCCCACCTATCTCAAGTAGGTGTCGACGCATGGGGGAGGATCGGAACGTTCTCATCCGTAGTAACATGTTGGAGTGGGGGTGGTCTTTGGCAGCCTGTGAATATTCTGGAGGTCATGTATTTGGAAGAAATTTTGTAATTTATTTATGTTTGATTTTGATGATTGCCTGGGAACCATTGCTGGTGAGAGCAACTAGTCCTTAGAAGTTGTTTCTGAAGGAAGTTGTTAATAAGTAGTGGTGATGTGTGTTTCCTGTCGCTGAACGTTGTGTTGAGAGAGGGGTTCGGAGGGTTTTTAGTTTCCGTTGGGTTGAGGAAGTGATTTGGTCGAGTGTGGGAGAGAAGAGTGTGTGCTCATACAGTAATTTCCTAGTATTTTGGGGGTTTGTTTAAGAAGGCCGGGTGTTGTTGTTCACAGAGGTGATTTTATAGGCGGAGAGGGAGGATTGGTGAGGTACAGTGGTTTTAAAAGGGTGATGGAGGATTTTAAGCCGGGTTCGCCACTAGTCATTATTGCTTGTGATTGCTAACTCAATTTTTCTAATAGATGTATAATAGTTGTAGGTATCGTTCCTGTGTGGCTTATTGTTCGTCTGGAAGTTGTTGGCAAATAATGACCTTGATGGTCGTCTGCGTAAGTAAATAGTTGGTGTATTCCTCTGTGTGCAGTTTGGATACGTGGGTGAGAGGAGGTTCTTTGTCCTTGTATCGAAAAAGATTGAACTCCATAATAAATGGAGAGAGAATGGCGCCCTGTGGGACGCCATTTTGTAATCTTGATCTGAAGTGGGAGGATGGTTGTTTTTTGCTATTACCGAGACCTTACCGACAACACGGTCTGTGAGGGAAATTGGAGCAGATCGGCCTTTTCTTGTTGTCAATTCCGTAATTTCTAAGGGAGGAGTGGAGGCATTTTTTATTGCAGTAAAGGGATGTGTGCTGGCCGGATATATTAGTGACATATGGTCGTATCTTTTTTACCCGCCCCCTATATATATATATATATAATATAATCTTACTATATTATATGCCTATTTACTTATTACTGAGCCACAGTTATCTATTTCCGTAATATAGACTATTGCTATACTGAGGTATTATAGCTATGAGTATAGTAGGCACATATCTCTTGATAAGGTATACTAACAGCTGATACTTATGATATTACTCATTACGATAGTACTATACTATATCTAAAATTTGCTAAGTCTCATCCATCTTCACTCTCTCACGCCTCCTATAGACTGGGGAAATAAGTTGGACACGCGCAACATGTCTATCCTGGAATCCAAAGTAGGGAAGAGAAGAAGCATGAACATCATGAGGAAGGTCGACAGACGTAAACCGCGCAACGCTCTATCAAGCTCCTTCTAGATCCCTCATTTAGTCGAAATTCGTCGATAGTCGGAGAGAGAGTCCACCCTTAGATCTGTCAGGGACCTGTGACGGCCCTCTCTATATGCATGTAGTCAGATTGTTATGGTTATGCTCCCTGGTTAGTGCCCCAGGTGGGCACAACCATACCCTCACCGATCACAAATCACGCGTCCCATATGAGGGAGAGAGAGATCCGAGAGGAGAGAGAACGAGAGAGAGAGAGAGAGAGAGAGAGAGACGAGGCAGATGAGAACGTCAGAGACGAGGAGAGGAGGAGCATGAGTGAGAGCAGACGAGAGAAGAGAGAGGAGCCAGGAAGGAGTATGAAGAGAGAGTAGAGAGTGAGATGAAGGAGAGAGGAGGAGAAGAGGAGGAAGAGAGAGAGAGAGGAGAGGAGAGAGAGGAGAGGGGAGAGAGGAGGAGAGCCAGAGAGAGACGAGAGGAGAGTTAGAGAGAGAGAGGAGAGAGGAAGGATGAGAAGTAGTATTGAGAAGTAGAGATAGAGAGAGACACGAGTACGAGTTAGGAACTGAGTATTCGAGTGAGCCGCGTAATGAGTAACTGGTAATGAGTAATTGACGATGATTGATTGTAGAAATGTATGAGATAAGATTAGATGACATTGATAGCGAGAGAGAGAGATATGAGAGGGATGTAGGATATGACCGTATGCAGATCCCTGAGGAGGACTTCCTGTAGACGATGATCGGGGAGCCGGGAGAGAGAATTTGCAGAGGACGAGGAGTACCGAGAGGAGAATGATGGGCAGTAGAGAGAAGGCCCGTTTTTCCGCTTCTCTATCCGGTGGGGCACATCTTTCTTTTCCTTGACCCACGGCTCTCTATCCCCGGGGGTGCTGTTCCGCTCGGCGTTCTCGGCCCGGGCGTGTTCCGCCTTCTCGAGCGCGCGCCTTCTGCACCTGTTACTCTCATGGGTGAGTGTCCCACTTAGTACTCCTCTTCTGATTTTTTTATCCCGGGTCTACTGGCCCATACATTTTTTTTCATTGTTTCGCATATTATTTTTTTTTATTTTTTTATTTCTTAACATCGATATGGGTTCAAGTAGCTTACTCCCTCCTTACATTTCTTCGGCGTTTTAGCGTCAATTGAAAAATGAGAAGTTTTTCACACTTGATACTTTCGGTGGGGACATTTTCTTTTCCTTTACCCCAAGGTCTATATCACCAAAAAAACGGGTGTGAAACTTCGTTCGAAAATCGGTTCTCGGAAACGGCGTGTTCGCCAATTCTCCGAGAAAGCAAGAATCTGACCATGTTTAAAATTAATAGGATAAGAAGATATACAAAAACATTAGATAAATAAATATATATAATTTTATTCACATATCTACATTTATGAAATTGGTTTGCTCGAACGAATTTTAGAAGTAAATCGTTTTTTGCAAGTAATTGAATTTTCAGTTTTAATTATTACCCATCTTGATATTTTTTTTTCCGTGCGATATGTTTTCTTCAAATTTATTTTGGTAATAGAAATGGACTTTTTGATCGTATTCGGGAAAAAAATATTTCAAAGTTTTATAATTATCCAGGGTTATATAGTCGCGAACTATAAAATCTAGTGAAATTTTCTGCAATGAAGAAATGATAAATTTTTCCCCTAGACAAAAGAAGAAAGTCGCGCTGTTTTGGTTCATGTAA
>JABUQX010120525.1:0-7500 GCA_015478945.1 Trachelipus rathkii | reverse complement strand
GAGGATGAAGTAGCCGCCGATAAAGTTCCAGAGGAGTCATCCGAACAGAAGATGGTCGATAAAGTACCCCTTGAAAAAATCGACCGATCCACGTTATCAAATATTTCCTCAAGTTCTAGTAAGCGATTGAAAATTCAGCACGCTAAAGAAATGCAGCAAGAAGGTCGAACATCAATCGAAAAAAAAAGAAAGCCTGATAAGGAAAAGACCGAAATTGAACGACAACGAAAACGAAAGCAAACGGGGTATCTAAAATGCCGGAGAGAAATGATCATGTTGTCTCACATGAGGGGCAGGTCATTGGGGCTGTTGTTTTTCACCCCCCTCCTTCTCTTGATTTAGCGTGCACAATATCGGGGAAGTAAACGACGGGTAATATATATATATATATAGTTATATACTATATATTATAGTATAATATATATATTCCCTATATATTCGGTATTTAATATATATATATATAGTTATATTTATATTCTTATATATATATATATATCTTATATATTACTTTATATATTATCTATATATATATATATATATATATATATTATATATATATATATATCTATTATATATATCATATATATATATAATATATATGATATATATCTATATATATATCAAGTCTATATATATATATATATATTATTAATCCTATATAGTATATATATATATATATATTATATATATATATATATATATTATATAATATATATATATATTATATATATATATATATATATATTATATATTATATATATATTGTATCATATCTAGTTATACTCTATATTTATTATATAATATATTATATATATATATATATATATATATATTTTATAATATATATATATATCTATATATTAATATTATACTTATTTATTATATATATATTATATAATACTATATTATATATTATATATATATATATATTAATATAGTTATATATATTACTTATATATATATTATATATATATGATTATAGAAGATTTGTGTAGTAGTAGTAGTAGTAGTAGTAGTGACATTATTATCAATAATAATATATAATATATATAATCAATATATAATAATATTATAATAATAATCATAATAATCATATAATAATATAATTGAATAATATTTAATATATTTATTATTATATTATATATTATATTATATATATATATATATATTATATATATATATATAATTTATATATTAATATATCCTATATATATTACATGATATATATATTATATATATTATATATATATTATATATATATATATATTATATTATTAATATATATATATTATATAGTATATTATATAATAATATAAGTATATATTTCTCTGCCAGACTGACAGAGAAGGACGATTCGCTGTCAATAGATATGTCACAAAGCACACAGACTCTCACCTAACCCTCTTCCCACCACAGTCCACAACGTGTTTCTGCACCTAAGAGCCGGGCCGTTTTAAATTATCGCACTGTGCACTTTCTCGAATCTCTTCGTGTGTTGATGATGACGTGATGAGCAGAAGCAAATGCCGTTTAGAAGTAAATAAATGTTCTTTCGTAAAGTTATTTTATAGGGTATTTAATAATTTGCATGTGAAATGATATATTCATTAATGGAGAATATATTTTTTGATTAGAGACAACGGCGAGTCATCACCTCCAAAACAAACTGAAACAACATAGTGAGATGAATATTTGACAATTAAAGCAAATTCACAAACTAAACTCCTGATGGTAGATATAGTGAATAAGAGGAATATACAAATATATTTCGAAAGAGAGCATTATCTTTCTCTTCGAATTATTCGATAATGAAATCAAACGTTTAAATGATAATATCTCAGCAGAATGTATTAAAAAGGAGCTAGAAGAGGAGACGATCTGTTTTTACAGCCAAGAACTAGGAATAAATAAAGGTGTTGCAGTCAATAGAATTAGAAGCACCGTCAGATCCTACATCAAATCTCTGAAAAATAAAATGACAAAAAATCTAGAGCGAAAATCTAAGAAGACTCGCGCCAAATGATGAAGGGTTTTTGTGATTTATTAAAAGTAACGAAGGGATCTCAACTTCTCATAATCGTTGTTCGATCAAAATGTGTGTTAAGTAAATAATAAATATTTTTAATAATATTTAATAATATATAATTTTAATCATCTACTATATTTGTTTTTAAAATAAAAAAACATTCAATAAAGCTTTGTTTTAATTTCCTGTTTCCACCTGTGATGGTGTAAAAACAAATTTCAAAACCGATGACCATTTTTATGCTTTAAAGTTTAAAAACACATTGAAAAAAACTTTATATAAAAATTTTTCATAAAACTAAGTTTAACAGCTATGGTATTTAAAAACAAAATGAGTCAAACAAGAAAACAATATATTAGTTAGATTAAATTTTGTTAGGAAACCTTTAATCTTATATATCGCTTTAAAAAAATACTTTTGTATTCCCGATAAAGCTAAAAATGTAGAAAACCTGATATATTGGGGAAATGACCGTCTGCAGGGTCTTGCCCCCGCGCTCAAAGAACACGAACGATTCCAGGAGACGACCATCCAAAAAAAATCCAAAATTTATTTTTAAAGTTTACAAGCCAAGGCTTGCTCCTGACGGAGCAATCTTGCCTTGAGCCCGTACAGCTGATTAGCAAATCCGAAGATCACTCGTAGTGTTCCTCACACAAAAACCTTTTCTAAAAATATCAAAATCACTTTTCTACGGACTTGTACTTTCAGGGAATGAATGTCATTTTAATGTTCGAACAAAACAACCAAAAAAACTTACAAATTTTCAACATTATGACGAAAAATAAATAGAACCTGTATACTCCCAAAAAAAGTATAACAGCTATTACAAAATCCGAAGTACACCACCTAGCTGATTCCTCACACACAAAACCTTTCTAAAAATATTCAAAATCCTTTTCTACGACTTGTATTTCAGAAGGAATTTCCATTTATATGTTCGAACCACAAAAATCCAAAATTTACAAATTTCAACATTTTTGACAAAAAATAAATTAAGAAAACCTGTTTACTCCAAAAGATATAAAACTAGCTATTAGGCGGAAATCCGAAGGACACCCTAGTGTTCCCCACACAAAAACCTTTCTAAAAATAATCAAAATCACTTTTCTACGAATTGTATTTCAGGAGGAATAGCATTTATATGTTCGAACCAAAAAAAAAATCCAAAATTAAAAAATTTCAAAATTTGACAAAAATAAATTAAGAAACCTGTTACTCCAAAAGTTTATAACAGCCTATTACAGATCCGAAGAATACACTAGGTTGTCCTCACACAAAAAACCGTTATTCTACAAATATTCAATCATCTTTTTCTACACTTGTACTTCTCAGGAAGAGAAATAGCCATCTTATATGTTCGAACACAAAAATCCAAAAATTTTAACAAATTTCAAACCTTTTGACAAAAATAAATTAGAAACCTGTTACCCCAAAACTATAACAGCTATTACAAATCCGAAGGACACCCTAGTGTTCCTCACACAAAAAACCTTTCTTAAAAATATCAAAATCACTTTTCTACGACGAATTCAGGAGGAATAGCCATTATATGTTCGAACCACAAAAAATCCAAAAATTTCCAAATTTCAACAATTTGACAAAAATAAATTAAGAACCTGTTACTCCAAAGTATAACAGCTATTTACAAATCCGAAGACCCCCTAGTGTTCCTCACACACAAAAAACCTTTCCAAAAAATATCAAAATCATATTTCTACGACTTGTATTTTTCAGAAGGAATTTCCATTTATATGTCTCGAACACAAAAAATGCCAAAATTCCGGAAATTTCACATTTGACAAAAATAAATTAAGAACCGTTTACTCCAAAACTATAACAGCTATTACAAATCCGAAGACACCCTAGTGTTCCACACACAAAAAACCATTTCTAAAATTATATCAAAATCTACTTTTTCAACGATGTATTTCAATGAGGAATTTGCATTTAATGTGTCGAACCACAAAAAAAACCAAAAATTACAAATTTATAACATTTTGACAAAATTAAATTAAGAACCTGTTACTCCAAAAGTAAAACAGCTATTACAAATCCGAAGACACCCTAGTTCCTCACACAAAAAACCTCTTCTAAAAAATATCCAAAAATCACTTGTCTACGACTGTATTCAGGAGAATTAGCCATTTATATGTTCGAACCACAAAAAATCCAAAAATTTACAATTTATCAACATTTTGACAAAAATAAATAAGGAACCTGTTACTCCCAAAAGTATAACAGCTATTTAAAATCCGAAGACACCCTAGGTTCCCCACACAAAAAAAAACCTTTCTAAAAATATCAAAATCACTTTTCTACGACTTGTATTTCAGGAGGAATAGCCATTTATATGTTCGAACCACAAAAAAACAAAAATTTACAAATTTCAACATTTTGACAAAAATAAATTAAGAACCTGTTACTCAAAAGTATAACAGCTATTACAAATCCGAAGACACACCAGTGTTCCTCCTCACACAAAAACCGTTTTAAAAATATCAAAATCACCTTTTCTACGACTTGTATTTCAGGAGAATTTACCATTTATATGTCGAACCACAAAAATCCAAAAACATTTTTACAAAATTTCAACATTTTGACAAAAATAAATTAAGAACCTGATACTCGAAAAGTATAACAGCTATTACAAATCCGGAGAGACAACCCTAGTGTTCCTCACACAAAAACCTTTCTAAAAATATCAAAATCACTTTTCTACGACTTGTATTTCAGGAGGAATAGCCATTTATATGTTCGAACCACAAAAATCCAAAAATTTACAAATTTCAACATTTTGACAAAAATAAATTAAGGACCTTTTTACTCCAAAAGTATAACAGCTATTACAATTCCGAAGACCCTAGTGTACCTCACACAAAAACCTTTCTAAAAAATATCAAAAATCACTTTTCTACGACTTGTATTTCAGGAGAAAAAGCCATTATTTATATGTTCGAACCAAAAAAAATCCAAAAATTTACAAATCTCCAAATTTTTGACAAAAATAAATTAAGAACCTGTACTCCAAAAGTATAACAGCTATTCAAATCCGAACACTCTAGTGTTCCACACACAAAAACCTTTCTAAAAATATCAAAATCATTATTCTAGCTGCTTGTATTTCACGAACAGGAGGAATAGCCATTTATACGTTCGAACCACAAAAATCCAAAAAAATTTAAAAAAAACACATTTATGACAAAAAAAAATTTAGGACTGTTACTCCAAAGTATAACAGCTATCAAATCCGAAGACAACCCTAGTGTTCCTCACACAAAAAACCTTTCTAAAAATATCAAAATCACGTTTTCTACGACTTGTATTTCAGGAGGAATTTCCATTTATATGTTCGAAAAACCACAAAAAATCCAAAAATTTACAAATTTGCAACATTTTGACAAAAATTAATTAAGAACCTGTTACTCCAAAAGTATAACAGCATTACAAATCCGAAGACACCCTAGTTTCCCCACACAAAAACCTTTTCTAAAATATCAAAATCACTTTTCTACGACTTGTTTTTCAGGAGGAATAGCGCATTTATATGTTCGAACCAAAAAAATCCAAAAAATTTACAAATTTCAAATTTTTGACAAAAATAAAATAAGAACCTGTTACTCCAAAAGTATAACAGCTATGAGAAATCCGAAGACACACACTAGTGTCGTCTCACACAAAAACCGTTTTAAAAATAATCAAAATCACTTTTTTTCTACGACATTGTATTTTGCAGGAAATTTCCATTGTATATGTTCGAACCAGCAAAAACCAAAAAATTTACAAATTTTCAACATTTTTGACATAAAATAAAATAAGGATATACCTGTTACTCCAAAAGTGATAAAAAACAGCCTATAACAGAATCCCGTAGGACACCTAGTGTTCCTCACACAAAAACCTTTCTAAAATATATCAAAAGTGCACTTTTCTGTTACGACTTGTAATTTCAGAACAGGATAGCCATTTATTTATGTTCGAACACAAAAATCCAAAAAATTTTACAAAATTTCAATTAAAATGTGAAAAAATCAATTAAGAACCTGTTACTCCAAAAGTATAAAAGCTATTAAAAATCCGAGATACCATAGTATACCTCACACAAAAACCTTTCTAAAAATATCAAAATCACTTTTCTACGACTGTATTTCAGGAGGAATGACCATTTATATGTTCGAACCAAAAAAAATCCAAAAATTTTACAAATCTCAAAAATTTTATGACTAAAAAATTAAATTAAGATTTAACCTGTTACGTCCAAAAGTATAACAGATATTACAATCCGAAGACTCCCTAGTCGTTCGGCTCACACAAAAAACCTTCCTCCAAATAATATCAAAAACACTTTTCTACACTTGTAATTTCAGGAGGAAATACGCCCATTTAATATGTTCGTAACCAAAAAATCCAAAAATTTACAGATTTCAAAAAATTTTGAACAAAAAACGGCTCTCACTCCAAAAATATAACAGCTATTACAATCCGAAAGACACTCTAGTGTTCCTCACACAAAACCTTTCTAAAATATCAAAATCACTTTTCTACGACTTGTTTTTCAGGAGAATAGCCATTTATATGTTAGAACCACAAAAATCCAAAAACTAACATTTTTCAAAAGATTTTGAACCGAAAAAATAAGAAACCTGTTACTCCAAAAGTATTATAACAAGCTATTACAAATCCGAAGACACCCTAGAGTTCCTCACACAAAAACCTTTCTAAAAATATCAAAACCACTTTTCTACGACTTGTATTTCAGGAGGAATTTCCATATTTATATGTTCGAACCACAAATATCCAAAAATTTCCAGAATTTTCAAACATTATTGAACATAAAAAATATAATATTTAAATAAAGAACCTGTTACTCCAAAGTATAAATCAAAGCTATATACAAATATCCGAAGAGCGTAACACATACTAGTGTTCCCCAACACAAAAACCTATTCTAAAAAAATAATCAAAATCACTTTTCTTAACGACTTGAGTTATTTCTTTAGGAGGATAAATAGCCATATTTATATGTTCCGAAACACCAAATAATTCCAAAGAGTAAAAATTTTACAAATCTTCACAAATAAGAATTTTGACAATAAAATAATTAAAACCTGTATACTCACCAAATATATAGAATTATATAACAGACTTATTATTACAAAATCCTGAGAAGACACCACCTATTGTTCACTCACACAAAAATCTACGTTCTAAAAAATTAATACAAAATCACTTTCTAACGAAATATTGGATATTTCGAGGTAAGGTTAATTAGTTACCATTTTAATATGTTGTCGAACCACAAAAATGGCACCATAAAATTTACAAAATATATTCAATACATTTAGACAAAAATAAAATTTAAAGAAACATGTTACCACCAAGACTATATAACAGCTATTACCATAAATCCGAAGACAGCAACCTGAGATTAGTATCACTTCAACACAAAAACACTTTCTAAATAAAATATATTA
>JABUQX010120524.1:7500-15000 GCA_015478945.1 Trachelipus rathkii | reverse complement strand
CAATCTACAATCCATGCTTATCGCATTCCTAACCCAGTTTACCACCGTCTTTGAATCGCACATTATTTCTACCTCCTTAACACCCTATTTTATACATAAATTCAGGTCTTTCAAAACAGCATCCAATTCTGCAACATTAATGTGACTGCAATCCGCCTTATTCCTCAGCCAGCAAGCATCTTCTACTGTTTTCCCATCTATCTACAAGACCGCCCCAACGCTAAATTACTGGCGTCGCACCATATCTTTCCCCTACTTGAGTCACCCCACGAACCAGTCTCCTTTCACAGGATCATTTGTTTCCACCTCTTTCACAACTTTGACCAACAATTCATTGCATTTTCTTCCGATATCATCACTCCATTTCTTTCCTTCAGCGATCCTTTTTAACAAGCTACAAATCACCATTAACCATAACGCGATTGGATAATGCCCAACCAACTTTCCCCGGACTGAGAACAACTCCCTCCTTGAAATCTTCAAAATTTTACCAATTTTTGGCAAATCATTCCCCCTTCTAAATTCTATCTTTCCCTTATTTCCATTGAAAACTCTCATCCTAAGAACTCTTCCCCCAACAACCTCCTCCGAATCCTTTGACACCAACCCGAATTTGAAAAGATTTTTCCTAACTTCCGCCGCCTCAATTACTTCTTCATTTACCAATATATCGTCGATGTATGATTCTGTCCCTTTAGAAACTCTCCTGTCCGTTTCCCTCACTATTCTTAAGATCTTCGTCATAATCCTCAGAGCACTGCACAAACCAAATTCTAGTCTCGTCAAACAGTAAGTTTTCCCAATAAAACTCACTAGCTGATGCTTCCAAAGACTCTTGTCGACTTTTATCTGTAAATAAGCAGCTTTCAAATCGACCAATTTTCTCCCTCCTATTATTTTTCTCCATTTCCTTACGGACTCATCACATACTCCAGCTTCATCATCGGTGTGGCACGACACGAATTCATTCAATTCTCTATAATCTAAAACAGGCCTAACTTTGCTTTTGTTGATTTGTTCCATCGCCATTAGCGGCAATAAGCCATTCTCTTCATCACCATCCGATTCCACCAAATTCCCCTCTTTTTTCCATCTCATCACCTCCTCATCGAATTTTATCTTTCATCTCCTTTTTCAAATGCTATTAAACGGACCTCATTTTATTCTTCAAACATGGCTCCTTTACTTTCCATTTCCATTTTAAGCTCCAAAAATCACCATTAAAATAGTTTTAACGTCAAAGTCGAAGTCGAAGTTTTCTTAGCATCTCTTATCGTTAATTTCACAACACTCATTATACTTTACGGCTTTTTCTTTCTCATAACACTTGTTTTTCCTCTTCAAGCTTTCAACCCCGAAACTAATGCCATTTTCTTTTATCATCACCCCACCAAACCTCGATATAACGTCAATACCAAGGATGGCATCAATGTTCCCCATCATCTTCTCTAACATCAATACTTCAAATTAAAATTCCACCCCTTTGATTTCAATAAGCACCGATCCTCTGACAACTGTTTCCACTACCCTTCCATGAATGCTTATAATTTTATCTCTACCTTTCGCGTTACTTCATTTTTGAAACTAAAGACTTTGAATAGCCTGAATCTACTAGCCCGTACACCCACTCGCCATTAATCTTTGCATTCATAAAAAGCAATCCGCTAAAGGCACTTCCTAAGGGAATATTTCCAGCACAATATCCTCTTCCTCTTCGTTTCCCTGATTCGTACCCTAGCATCGAATTGCACATCCAACTTATATGGCCCCTTTTTCCACAAGAGAAACATGTTGAATTATTCCACCTACAGTTTCTTTTTAGATGCCTACCACCGCAACCATAACAGGCGATTTCTTGATTGTTTTTAAAATAATCTTTTTTCTCTATCGCACTTGCTCCATACTTACATATATTTTCCGAAGTGATAACCGCCCTTGCTCTACTTAATATTTCCTCAATACCACAACTTTCTATGTTTTTCTTTGCTCTTAGTTCCTTTGCTATTTTTTCAGGAAGACCGTTGACAAATAATCTCTTCAGCAATGTTTCTCCCCCAACAATAGCACTCCTAGCTAGCCTCTTGATCTCATTCATATAAACCTCTATGTTTTCACCACTCCATCTCTTAGCACATAGCTGACTGAAAGCAACAAATGGGTCTTCCCCGAATACTTTTCTTAATTTTTTCTTGATTTCCTCTGCAGACAACTTCTCTTCCTCACTAAGTTCCAAAATAAACACAAAGCCTCTTTTTCTAGTAACATCGGCCGCAATGATTCCTCGTTCTTTAACTTTTGGGTTTTGACCACCAGCTCGACTTTCAGAATCCACGACTCTAAATCTCCCACGCCGTCAAAAGGCTTTACAACGTCAAAAATTTTAAAGCTGCTCGAAGTCATCTTGAATTTTTTTATACTATGGTACCTTGTAGGAATAAATAAATCAACCTTCGTTTGATAGTTAATTGTAAAAAAACATAAAGAAGTAAACATATAACATGATAAAATTAAAACTAAGCTACATAATGAATAAATACATCAATAATCCTACAATTATTATTATAATAAGTTTTAATCTCTAGGTTTATATTTGTGAATATATTTTGCTCCTTTTTTTTTTTAGTAAACCCTACCATCAAAAATTTGCAACTTTTCTGACCTCAAGTTTTTTTGTCGTTAGTTCTATGACATAAAAGTTTTTATTTAAGAGAGAATATGTTGAACACTCTTAGACTTTTTTTAATTTTTACCATTAAACATAAGATTAACTCTTTAGAAGTTGAAAAAAACTGTAGTTTTTAGCCTGGTCTGAGCCCGCCACACCTGGCTGGAAATGGGACATAAAATTCCGATTTAAATGATTTGACTATATAAAAACCAAACTGCTTATTTTTTGCCCTCTAAAAACACAGTCTGGTGTTTTTCAGCCTTTAGTCATTCTTCATACTTTCACCTTTCATAAATCAGTTTTTGACACGCCTCTTAACAACTAGAATTTTTCTAAATGTCTTCAAATCCTGAAATATGGCGATAAACTAGTAACGTCTCGAAGTGCTACTCTTAGGTTTTGAAAGTTTGCGCCAGTGTTGTCCGATCGAACCCACTTCTTTTGGGATCATGAAATGAAAACTGGGATAATTTTTTCTCCGATCAACATCAAATTTTCAGAGCTTGTATAGTCAGGCAACATGCATATTTTTTACTTAGATAATATTTTTGCATACCAAAAAAATTTTTTAATTTTCTAATTTTGTTTTTGAAAGTTTGTTCAAAGAACAAATCCAAACCTAGCGCATATACAAAGAAATTATCTAAGTAAAAATGTGCATTCCTGACTACATTTAAGAAAATTTCATCCACTTCACCCGAACATAAAAAAAATTGTCGCAATTTTTCATTTCAAAATAAAAAAAAGTGGGTTTGGAAATTGGGCAACGCTAAGCACAAAACTCAAAAAATCGAAAATATACTTCTGAACGATTGTAGGTAATGAACCTATTTATGCATATTTAAAGATTGAAGTCATTTCGAAAAAAAATTTTGGTAGTTGATAACGAAGAATGTCAAAAGCAAGGGTTTTGAAAAATTGAAATTTCTGAAAGAATGACTACAGACACAGAAAAACACCGGAAAACAACGTTTTAGAGGGCAAAAAAGCTTTAGTTTAATGTTTATATAGTCAAAATCAGCTGAAAATTCCGAATTCTATGTCTATTTTTAGTGGGGGTAAATTTGGGCTCAGCCCGTGCAAAATATTGGCACATGCCCTGAGAAGGAAAGTTCACTTTCCTTTTAATATTTGCTTTAATACACTTAAATATATTAGATTAGATATCCTTTCAGTGCACAACAATAAAGGTTTCTTTTTACTGATCTGCTTAAATTTTTATAGTTTATAAGCTACTTTAGTTTTAAATCAACTCCTTCAAATACTTATAAGTAGAACATTTAAATTATGCTGTAATCGGGGGAACCATTCTGTAGTCGAAGTTTTAGAGAAATATTTTAAGAAAATCAATTAGTAAATTTGTTATAAAACTAATTAGGTACTCACTTAAATAATGCTTTGAAACCTAAGAACTTTTTCCACATTGTTTCAAAGCTAGATCAGCATGTTGTCTTACCCTATCTAGGAGATCAGTGTGGCTCATTTAAATCAGAACAATGCTGGATCTTGGAAAGTTTTACCTTAAATATATACATTTAAATTGTTTTTGGTTTTTATTATTAAATTTTTACTTAGAATTAAGGGGATATTATGTAAAATCTTCTTATGTTTCAGCATGATTTATATACAGCATGGGCTCCTTTAACAGAAGTAATCCGAAATCTTCTCTCCTTATACTATATATCATATTTAACTTTTAGTCCATTTGGAGCTATTCCGTCGAGAAGAAAAATCTTATAATTGTAGTAAGGTGCACTTACAGCAGCATTTAGAACAAGCCATGTCAGCAGCTGACTTGGGAAAAGTCCCCATCTCCGGTGTAATTTGGGATTTTTTCTTGTTGTTAAACATAACACTTCAGTGACAAAGATTGTTTTAATGATAAGGATTTGAGATCTTCAGAGAAGTGAGAAATTCAGTTCATGTCTGCATTTGACTTGAAATTTCCCTTCACATCGATTAGATTTTGAACCCCATTGACGTGTCAAGGTTAGGGTTTCCAAAGTAAGTCGAGACGGATTTCTTGAGATCTGGAAGACCGTTTTCGGAGTTTTTGATCATTGAATGCAGAGGCTTAGCATAACCCCAAAGATTTAATGGTACCTCAAAAGGTTTCACGATTGCATCGATAGACCTGTCTTAATGATTCCAATCGATTTATCCGTGATATACCCAAAGCATATTGTCTATCATCTTCCTACGTGCTCAGATGGCCATAATTACATTGAAATAGATAACTCGACAAGAAAATCGCAGTAGTGTTTATATAACCCAATTAGCCGGTGTAGTGATGTACGAGATACCTCCGGGAGATTGATCTTCCGGCGACAAACAGTCTCCTAATACATAAAATAAAGCATTGACTCACACGTGTGACTCGCTTCATGACGTTCATGTACGCACCTCATGTTGCGGATTTTTTTTGCTGTTTCTGTTACTCGGCAAACACACGCATATATATATATATATGTATATAGTATATATATATATATATAATATATAATATATATTATATATATATATATATATATATATATTATATATATAGAATATATATATATATATATATATAATACTATTATATATATATAGCGGACATTATATAGAAGAGGTTGGACTCCGCTGATGCGGGAAAAATTTACGATAGAGGAAACAACGAATTCAGGATCTTTTCTTTATTGTGCAATTTTCTATTATTATTTGGCATATATTCTATGGAATTTTAATATTGGTTAAGCTAAATTTTTATTAACCTTTAAAAATATTTTTAATAATTATGACATTTTTAAGAAATTAACGAATATTTTTAGTAAGGTATAAAAACTGATGCACGAGAATCTATTAAGACAAATACAATTATGTTATATTATTATTATTATTTATTATTATTATTATTATATTATTATTATTATTTATTATTAATATTATTATTATTATTATTATTATATTATTTAATATTTATTATTATTATTATCATTACTATTAATTATTTTATATTATTATAATATAACTATTATTGTTATTATTATTATAATTATTATTATTATTTTATTATTATTATTATTATTGATTATTATTATATTATTATGATTATTATTTTATTTTGTTTTTTTTTTTTTACAAGTTCTTTCAATTCTTCTAAATAATTCTTTTTATTTTCAGAAGAAATTTTATTAAGGACTATTCGAGAATAAAAAAAGTTAAAGCTTTTAATATTATATCAATATTTCGCCTGTATACTTCAGGCATGATCACGGTTACCTAACTTATTTATAATGCAGCTTTTAAAAATAACATTTTCAAATATAAAAAAAAATAAAATTATTGTTAATAATTATTGAAGTTTAAAAATATTTTGATGAAAAATCAAAAAATCAAAAAGAGCTACATGCTTTGCCAAACAAACTATTATTCATGGATACTAGGTGTACCTGCAAAAAACACTCAAATATTCAAAAAACACTTCAGCATTCATTGCATTTCATTAAAATTTCACATTTGGAGTCCGGCTTAAGTTTTGTTAATAAAAAAGAGATCTGCTATGCGCAGATAGTTAAAATTACCAACTTGAAATAAAAATTTTTAAAACAAAATAGCAATTTCAGCTGTAGGAGGATTTGGGATTCCGTCGTGTAATGCGTCCATATTTTACTTGGTTTTATACCTGTGTTGCCTAATTCGGGTTATCCTTTAAGGTCGTTAGTTCTGTATCCACATAAGAGGAATTGAATCCGAACTTCGTTTGCAATTAAATTGATACACAACATAACTTCTGTAATCCTCCGAACAATGACCACGGGTACTAAAATATGAGGACACTCGTCTCGGTGTATAGTAACTTCTAACATTTACTCTTTTCTCTGACTTAACATGTTCCTTTACAATTATGTTTAATTTTCGTTCTTCTCTAGAAAAATTTGTCAAATTTAATGATTTAAAATAAAAAGTTAGGTTTTCAATATGAGACATGTAGAAATCATTTAAAAAATTCAAATCATTTAAAAAATTTCATAGAAAGACTTAGACAACTGTCCGTACTAAACTTCACTTATGAAGATGTTAAAGATAAAAAACTGGCATTCCTAGATATCTTACTTTGTTTTAAAAATGGTAGAGTTGAAAGAGAAGTAAATGTTAAAAGTACAGATAAAGGTTTATACACAAATTATGATTCTAATATACCAGAAAGATATAAACTATCTATTATTAAAACCCTAATTCACAGAGCTTATAAAATAACTTCAACGTGGGAACTCTTTAACAAAGAGGTAATAAGAATAACAAAAAACTTAATTAATAATGGTTACCCTCAAATTAAAATAGAAAAGGTTATTAAAAGAACTATAAACAACATTTTAACTTCAAATAAAATTCACTTAACATGGAAAGCAAGATAACTTTTTATTTTAAATCATTAAATTTGACAAATTTAATTTGTATAATAACGGAAATTAAACATAATTGTAAAGGAACATGTTAAGTCAGAGAAAAGAGTAAATGTTAGAAGTTACTATACACCGAGACGAGTGTCCTCATATTTTAGTACCCGTGGTCATTGTTCGGAGGATTACAGAAGTTATGTTGTGTATCAATTTAATTGCAAAGAAGTAGGATGTAATTCCTCTTATGTGGAATACACAACTAACACTTTAAGAACCTGAATTATGCAACACAGGTATAAACCAAGTAAAATATGGGAGCATTAAACGCGGATCACAAATCCCCTCCTACAGTAAATATTTAATTTTTTAAAAATTTATTTTCAAGTTCCGGTTAATTTTTAACGTATCTGCGGCATAGCACAATTCGTTTATTATTAAAAAACTTTAGCC
>JABUQX010120523.1:27500-39207 GCA_015478945.1 Trachelipus rathkii | reverse complement strand
AGGAAATAAGTCGTTGTTATAAAAGCTGGTAGCAACAGAAAATCCGTTACCGCTTCGAACATTTGAAATTTTCAAACGCAATTCCCACCTTAGACTTAATATTTCAGCCTCTTGGCTTGACTCGTTTGACTCCACAAAATAGTCAGTGATTTTGGCCTGTAAAAATGGTCTCAACGAAAAGATTGACTCAGAAAAGTCAAGCTAAAAGCTCCTTGAGAGGAAATAGGGGGAAGGGCAAGTCGCCCTCTCCCCAACAAACTCAACCCTCCAAGGATGGAGAAGGGCCATCTGTTTCTTCATCTGAAAGCGAGCTTGAGGTGACGCCGAAAAATTCCCGCCAAGAAACAAGACTCAGGCGTCCTGATTATAAGTCACCATTAAAGACTCATAGTCATCTCACTTCAAATCAACTGCCAGTCTTCGATGCTTATGATGTGATTAATTGGCTCAGTGCTACAACAGCAATCTTCAAACTAAATCACATCGATGATGCTCATGAACGGGTTCGTTTATTAGCACCAATTTTGCCAACTACTATGGTGTCCAAGATCAAATTTCCATTGCAAGACAATGCTTATAGGATGCTCTTAGAAGATATCGAACAAACCTATCTTCCCGCCTTGCGAAACAGAATTCGTGACGAATTCAAACAAGGAATCCGACCGGACGAGCTCCCAAGTGAATATCTCAATCGCGTACAAGGAATGCTCGGTCACAAAAGCTTCGATGCGTTGGTAGAACATAACCCTAAATTTGCCATCGATTTGTTCCTCGAACAACTTCCAAGCAGTGTACAGATGAGCATCTACACCCTGGCTGAAGAAAACAACTTACATCGCATGGTCAAAGTAGCAGATGAGCTCTATAAGAACTTCATCCAAAAAGATCGAACATACCGACAGCCAAACTACGAACAGACTTGGAGTTCTGTTAATGCTGTGCGAGCCAGCACAGACCAGCGAGGAACAGACTCCGCCTACCAACCAAACCCCGCGCGCAATCACGAGCGCAAACCTGAAGCTACTCGTAACGATGACAACCAGCTTTCGCGCCAGATGGCTGAGCTTACAAAGGCAGTGACGGAGATGGCTGGCTCAATACAGCTGCTGCTTCAAGGTTAACGGCACTCAGATGAAAATAGAAACATGAGACGGGACAGAAGTCAACATAGAAATTCAAGGTCGGATGATAATTTATTCACTAATACTTTTAAATCTGCTACTCAAGACCTCTGTTATTACCATTCACGCTATCTTCATAGGGCGTACCATTGTGAAAGTAATGAATGTCCTTTATATCCATTACTACATCCAATGGCGAACTAAACGCCACACGCAATGTCTCACAAGCTTCGGGAAACTAAAAGATGGGCTGTCTGTCTCACCATCTTACGGCAGCCATGAAAATATAGGTCACAATAGAAAAGTCACCTTTCACCCAAAAGTGCAAGTGATCAACGATACTCTTATTAATGGTGAAAATCGTGTTAAAATAAACTTAGAACATTCGAGTACTGGTAATACTGATATCAATATAAACAAAAATATTAATAAAAATATTAATCCTACTACTACTACTACTACTACTACTATTATTATTATTATTATTATTATTATTATTATATTATTATTATTATTACAATACTACTACTACTACTACTACTACTACTACTACTACTACTAATAATAATAATAATAATAATAATAATAATAATAATAATAATAATAATAATAATAATAATAATAATAATAATAATAATAATAATAATAATAATAATAATAATCAAAATTAACAAAACATTGAAACTACTACCAGTACTAATAATATTGAAAATATAAATACTACAATTAACAAAAATGTATTGAAAATAAAATTAAAAATTCTGTAAAAGAACAAATAATAAATAATGAAATTGTACAAGGTTCGCATGTACCTTCTCTCAACAATAATTTAATTTTGCCAATCGAAAGCAGTGGTAGTCTGGTGGATAAAAATATTCCACTTACAGAAAATGTTATATTAAATAATACCGATGTCAACAAAAATTTTGAAACTGATGATTCAAAATACCTTGGTAATGTACAAAACGAAAATTTTATTACTATTGTAAGCCCGTTGCATGAGGGGTATATCTTCTTTAAATCAAATTTATCTAATGATATAGGTGTTATGAACCCTATAGGGGAGAGTGAGAGCAATGAAACAAATATCTTGTTAAACCCAACTGTTTTGAGCGCTGTTAACGACCGCTGTTTTAACAGTGAAACTGTTGCAGCCGATGTTGAGGTAAACGACTTAACCTTGTATACGGTACATGACATAATAAATAAGGTAAATTACCTTGTTGACTGTGGCTAAGTTAAAATTTATTGTCGGGAAACGCCCTTGCCAATAGCAACCCGCTCTAGGTTATATGTTAGCAGCCAATAATTCAAAAATTGCTATTTATGACATTAAAACTATTGAATTTGATCTTAATTTAGGCAGGAAATATTTTGATACTTTTTATATTGCTAATATTGATACAAATATATTAGGTTTATCATTTTTAAAGAATTTTGAAATGGGCATAGATTTCAAACGTGATTTATTGATAGATCCTATTACAAATAATACGGTAAAATTGACTAGGAATACAAATTTTAGTATTAAGAATGTGCATGAATATTCTCTCTCTCTCTCTCTCTCTCTCTCTCTCTCTCTCTCTCTCTCTCTCTCTCTCTCTCTCTCTCTCTCTCTCACCTTCCTCTACTACCTCTGTGCACGTTCCTCATAGTCCTCTCTTCTTTAATGATGTATTAATGAAATTTAAAGAGTTATTTTTGAATCCATATTTGCCCGAAAATCACCATATTAAATTGAAACAAATGGAAACGTGGGATAAAATTTTTGAAAATTATAAAGGTAAAAGCTTCAGTATGAGCACAGCAGTACCAGGTCAGGGCGGTCGTGTAACTACTGATGAAGAAACCGCTCTCATACCTGAAAAAGTTTTAATTGAATTAGCCAGAACCTATCCTTATCATGTGACTTTCAAGGGACCCACCATAGCTCTTAAGCCCCGTCGTATCCCTCATAAATTCTATGCTCAAACTCGGGCAGAACTTGACAACCTATTAGCTACAGGTGTCTTACGAAGAACCAATTCACCTTGGGCCTTTCCAATGAGCGTGTTAGAGAAGAGCCAAAACCGAGTGAGTATCATATCCGATTTTAGAGAGTTGAACAAAAGAGCAGAGATCGAGACCTATGGCTTACACCTCCTACAGGACGCCATGTTCACTTTAAAAGGGAGTAAACTGTTCAGCCAGCTCGATTTGACGCAGGCCTTCTACTCGATCCCGCTATCTCCTGACAGCGAAAAATACTTCACTATAACATCCAACTTGGGAAATTATAGTTACCGATGCCTTCCCATGGGCTTTGTCTCATCACCCTTTATTTTCCAAGCATTTGTCGATATTCTCCTGCAGGGCCTTAAAAACACCTGCGTGTATATGGATGACATTTTGATTCACACTCAGACCGCAGAGGAACACAAACTCATCCTTGAACAGGTTGTCAACTCCGACACCTCTGACTCAGACTCCTTCTCCGACTCTTTTCTTCTCTTAATCCAACTCCGACTCTTTCCTCCACTTCTCTTATGCATTTCGTCCATTTTTTCAGGGGACCCCCTTCGGGGGGGTCCCCAGACACCCCTCACGATCTTGAAACCATCATATTCTAGATCTACGGGTTCGAAAACATATATAAAGATACAAATATTGTATCATTACACAAATATTTACTAACTCAGCACCGCACCGGAGCCAGCACCAGTGCCGATGCCAACTCCTCTGATTCCGATACCGACTCTTTCCAGAAATCCGACTCCGAATCTTTTCTCCAAATTTCAACCTTCTACTAACATTTCAATTTTTTAGGGGGGGCGGCTCCTCCCTCCGGGATGCGTACGGGGGCGTAATCTCGTCTACGACGAAGTTACGTTACCACCTAGCGCGCTGCCAAATTTTAGCCGGATACGATAAGCCGAACCTGTAGTAGGAGTAGTCTAGTCACACAGGGAACGACATTGCAGTGCGGTGCGGACATATTACTGGGTGGAGATTGATAGAGAGAAAGAGCAGTTATATATATATATATATATATATATATATATATATATATATATATATATATATATATATATATATATATATAATTTTTTTATAATTTTTTTATTTTTTTATTTATTTATTATTATTTACTTATTATTTATTTATTTGTTTATTTATTTTTATTTAAATAAACAAAAATAAATAAATAAATATAATAATTACACCGAAATAAGATAACAAACGCGCCGTTATCAGTAAACACGCCGCGTTATCAGTGATCAAACGAGCCGACTGATAGGGACTCTTAGAGAGCGTCGGCACCGTTTGGTGGCCGCTCAACTTCTAGCATAACTCATAGCCCATCTTTTAACAAAATATAATAGTAGCCTTGTGTAGCCTACAGTATTATTTAAATAAAGTTTATTCAAATACCTCAAAATATAGGATAATATATATATTGCAATGGAGTACACAGTCCATTTTTTCAAACTCGCTGGTAAGCCAGTGAGCAGTTAAAGAAATAAATGACTCGTTTGAATATTTAGCTGAAATAAATGACTCGTTTGAATATTTAGCTGTCCATATATCTGTAGTAAAGGGTATCTGATCAGCCTTAGATAACTTCTCGAATACTGCTGATCTCAATTTACTGTATGAAGTTGGTAACGTCTTTTCTACAGATATTTTCTACTAGGAATAAGATATTTTGGTTGAAGATAGGCGATAAGTTTTATGAATCCCTGCTCTTCAGTGATTGTGAATGGCTGGCTACTCATTGCAATAAAATTCATTATTTTCTGATGAAATGCCTGTGATTTGGGGTCATTGATATGCCAAATCTTTTTTTTGGGAGAAATTTTCCTCAAGACTCACTTGTTTCACGGCTTGGATCTTTCGCTATTTTGGGGTGTCCTCTGTTCTAGAAAATACAGGACTCTCCCTTTTACTATCCAAATTTTTGATTTCCATATATTCTCTTCGGTGATGATTTTCATATGTTTATGAAATGGCGTTGTACTAAATGTTTCTGGTGTACTACCTCGTTTTATTTTTCTGTTGCATATTTAAAAATATCAAGAATATTAAGAACAAAAGTATTCTAGAGTTATGTACTCAAAGAAGATAAAATAGTTATGTGGAAGATTATGCCGAGTAGATAGATGAAGAAACCGAGTTATTGAGGGATTGAAAACAACCATGTTTTCCTTAACGCAGATGTAAGTAAGAGAAAGATCAGAGGTCTGTTACTTCAAAACTACCCTCCAAGCATCATTTATTTTCTGTTGAAGGAGCCGTTTTTCAAGTCGGAAGGAGTACTAAGTGGTGGAGTTATCTGCTTAAGAGTGGGAGAGGAAACAGTAACATATAGATCATTAATGCAAAATAGAAAAAGAGTTGGAATAAAACAGAACTCTGAGGAAAACCACTACCGATAGGTTTAAAGAATAAATGGTGTCTCTCAACGATAGCAATCATAGAACGACTGGAACGGAAGAAATAAAAGCTTTATGCTAGAGATTATCGAAAGCCTTCGATATGTCAAGGGCCACAGAAAAAGATTCACCGAAATGCGGAACGGCAGAAGACCAAAAGAGATCCCCAGTCGAGCCGTCCTTACATAAGCCATACTAGCAATCAGAGACAAGATTAGAAGACTTAAGATGTTTCTAAATTTTCTTGTTAAGAATAGATTCGATAACATTAGGAAGAACAGAGATTAAAGCGATAGGACGATTGTTGGATTGTTTAATAGGGTCCAGCTTCTTCGGCACATGCTTGATCAATGACTTTTCTAGCAGGAGGGAAAGGTTGAGAAATAAACCGCAAAATTTTTGGTTTTAATGAAAAAACCAGTGGGTTTAGTTTAAAAAATTTTTATTTTCCACCGATATATATATATATATATATATATATTTATATATATATATATATATATATATATATATATATATATATATATATATATATATATATATATATATATATATATATATATATTTTATTTATCTTTATTTATTATGTTGTGCTGTGTATAGTGAAAGTGTATGTGTATTTTATCAATCATTTTGTTTTAATTGAAAGTTTTATTAAATTTTATCTAGTAATTATCATCATTTATTCGTTTCGGCGAGGTCTGCGATTGACGTTTTAAAAGATAAGTCTTAGTTTTAAATTTTTATTTTTTTATTTTTTTAGTTTTGGGTTCTAACAAATTTTAATATTTTACCCGAGTGTAGTAAAGTTATATAGGTTTAAGTTTTATTTTTTTTCATTGTACAGTAGCATGTGTTTATTTAATTTTGTACTTAAATTTTTTAAGTTAGTATTTAGTGTGTTAAATTTTTTTTTTATTCCGTTTTCTCCTTTTGTTCTTGTTTGTTCTTATTTGCGCGTGTGTGTATGTCGAGTGTGTGTGTGTGAAAGATGGCAGATTTGCGTAGGCGCGGGCCTTTCTATTAACTTTACCAACATCCGTGGCTTAAAATCTAACTTTGCCTCTGTGGAATATCACCTCTCTAACTCTAACCCTAACCTTTGCTCTTGTCTGAGACTCAGATGGCTAAGAATTCATCCTCTAACTCGTTTAATGTTTCCAACTATAACTTATTTCATAATTTCCGTCTGAAGGGTGGAGTGTGTGCCTATGTAAACATTAATACTCCTGTAACACGTCTCGTGAATCTCGAATCTCCTAACTTCGATGCTCTGTGGCTCAAAATCTTTCTTCCTTCTACTACAATAATCTTGTGTGCTTCTGCTACTGTTCTCCTAACAGAACAGATTTTCACTCTTTCTTTGAAAATCTTACTACCTCTCACGAGACTGTTATATCTTCTCATCCAAATACTGAGGTCCTCTATTTAGGGGATTTAAATGTACACAACACTGAATGGTTGGGGTCCTCTTATACTGATTTAGGTGGGGAGGAGGCCGAATCATTCAGCATTCTTAACGATCTGAGCAACTAATCAAAGAACCTTCACACATTCCGGATCGTCCCAACCAATTCTTGAACACACTTGACCTATGTTTCACCACTAGTCCTTCTCTCTATAAATACACCACCCTTCGCTCCTATTGGTAAATCTGACCACAACCTTATATCTCTTAACTTTAATACTTTCTCTCCAACAGCTCCATCCTGCCCTATGCGTTTTTTCTGGCACTTTGATCTGGCTGATTGGGGGCCTTGCGTCGCTTCTACGCTAACTATAATTGGAATGACTGCTTTGACTCTAAAGACGCTTCGGCTTCTGCCACTAAGGTGGGAGCTGTAACCGTTGACGGGATGAGCAGGTTCATTCCTTCTTCGACTAAATCTTTCTCTCCTCATAATCCATGGTTCGATCGTGTCTTCCCTGGCCATTCAGGCTAGAGACAGCGCTTATCGGGGTGGAAATTTCGTTCTCCTATCACTCGCTAATTTTCATTCAGCTAGAAATCGTTGCAGGGATACTTCGACGAGCAAAGGGCTTTCATCAAACGAAGGTGCGCTAACCTCCTTGTGATCCTCCTACTGACAAATCTTTCTGGCCTCTGCCAAAACATCTCTAACAACTTCTGTAAATCTGCCTTTCCTCCTCTTATTCGATCTGATGGCTCTGTTACTCTCCAAACTGGAAAAGGCCAACTTCTTCGGCCTCCTATTTTCCCTCTAACTCAACCCTGACGATTCTGGTATTCCTCCTCCACCTTCTCCCCTCAGGTGTCCTAAGTGTCCTACAGGTGTGATTACATTTGATCGGGTGCATTGGCTCCTGAGATCTAATGAACGTTAGGAAGGCGGGTGGCCCGGATTGGCATTCCTCCCCCGAGTTTTGAGGGAGTGCTTCCGAGCTGGCCCCTCCCTCGTTCAACTATATTCTCTATGTCTCAATACTAACACTTTCCTCAGTGTTGAGAAGCACGCACATGTCCAACCTATTCCGGAAAAAAAGGAAGCCGCTCTGATCCTTCTAACTATCGCCCTATAGCTCTCACTTGTATTCTATCTAAGATCTTTGAAACATTTCTTAACTCTCACTTCTTAGACCATCTGGAATCTCATTCTTCTTTCCGATCGCCAGTACGGCTTTCGGCATTCATAGTCTACTTGCGATATACTTTCCTATTTAACCGATTTATGATTTTCCGCTCTTAGGAACTACGGGGAGACTTGCGCGGGTGGCGCTTTTGACATATCCAAACATTTGACCGGGTATGGCACGTCACTGTTCTCCAAGCTCTCCTCCTTTGGGTTTCCTCCTTCTCTTTGCTTCTTACTTATGTCTAGTTTTCTTCAAATTGCTCAATATCGGCTGTGGTTGATGGGACTTCTTCTCTTTTTCTGTCAATAGTGGTGTTCCTCAGGGTTCTGTCTTATCTCCTACTTTATTCTTACTTTTCATTAATGATCTTCTCACCTGCACATCTAACTCTATCCACTCATATGCCGATGACTCGACCCTTCATTCTTCAACTCATTTCAATTTTGCTCCTTTTTTACTTCTAGAATTGCCTCTCGTCTTAATCTTTCACAGTCAATTCTCGCTGATCTGGACATCATATTCTTGATAGAATCTTAAAACATGTGTTAGACTTCTTAAAAACTCAACTTCTTCAAATCTCCCTCTCTAAGACACCTTCTAACTTTCCTATCTCTTTCGACGGTTCTCTCTTCTTTCCTGTTGACAATATAAACATCCTTGGCCTTAACATAAACAAAAAATGTCTTGGAACCTCACATCACAACGGTAGCTAGGGCGGGAAACGGGGAGTTCTGTTTAGACTGCGAGACTTTTTTCTCTTCTCAGTTGCTTCAGTTATACAAGGGCCTCATCCGCCCTTGTATGGAGTAATGCTCTCATATCTGGGGCTGGTTTCACCTTGCTTTTGGATAGGGTCGATTCAAAGGCAAAAGACTCTTATAAACTGGCCGTTTCTTTCTAGTTCACTTGACCCTCTTATCTTTGCGGCGCGATGTTGGTGCTTTATCTCTTTTCTATAGGTACCGTAGCGGGAAAGTGCTCAAGGGAACTTTCCACTCCCTTGCCACCACCTTTAAAGACGCCCGTAGCACAAGGGGTGCTGTGTCGGCACATGAGTATTGTGTTGATATTAGCAACTCAAGACTGCGGTGCTTCCTTCTTCCTGCCACCTCTGTTCTGTGGAATTCTCTTCCATCTTCTGTGTTTCCTACTCAATTCAATCTCCCTCACTTTAAAGCCCGCGTCTGCACTCATCTGCGTAATTTGCGTTAGTTGAAGTTTTGTTTATTTTAACACCCCCTCCTTGAATAATAGGGCTTGCCCGTGAGCGGTGGTGGATAACTGTAAAATATATATATATATAGTTATGTGATGTATATATATATATATATATATATATATATATATATATATATATATATATATATATATATATATATATATATATATATATATATATATTTATTTATTTATTTTTACTAAACTTTTCCCGCTTGAGCAGGGTAGTGGTACGTACAGCCTCTCACATCACACCTCCCTTCATCTCGCCCCCACCCCCACCCCCTCCACCCCACTCTATCCCCCGCCAACACCCTACTCCTCTTCTCCTCCTCATCCTCCTCCTCCAGCATCTCCTTTATTCCATCCATCCACTTCCTTCTTGGTCTCCCTTCCCTTCCTTCCTATCCCCCTCCGCCTCCCAAACTCTCCTAACCACTCTCTGTTCCTCCATTCTCACTAGATGCCCATACCATCTTAGTTCTCTTCTCCGCTCTTCCCACCAACCCCTTTCTCCAACACATCTCTCCCTCACCACCCTATTCCTAATCCTCCCCTTCTGCTAACCCCACAAACCGCTCTCAACCCCTTCATCTCAAATACCCAACTTCTTCCTTGACCTGGCATTCAACCCCCACGTCTATATATATATATATATATATATATATATATATATATATAGCAGATATATAAATAGATATATATATATATATATATATATATATATATATATATATATATATATGTATATATAATATTTATATATATATATATATATATATATATATATATATATATATATATATATAGTTATATATATATATATATATATATATATATATATACCTATATATATATATATATATATATATATATATATATATATATATATATATATTAGTAAGTGAACAACCTGCGCGGTGCCACCCTTTTCGATATGAAGGAGCAGAGCTATCGCCTTCAAACTTGGTATATGGTCATTGTATGTGATAAACTGATCATAGGTGAGTCTTTGGTGACTCCTAGGTCACCCTAAGCAAGTGCTGCCCTCAGCGCCAAGGTCACCTGTCCTGAAAACCCTGTTAGCTTAACGTGTATCGGAGTGAAATTTAGCTGTGAGTTATATGATGACGTACCCGTCGAGACGATTACGTTCCTCTACGTCCCCTGAAAGGGACGCTGCCCCACCAAAAAAAAATTAAAATGATCGTAGAAGAATGAAACTTGGTGACAGGATAGAGGAGTCGGAGGCGGAGTCTGAGACGGAGATGGAAGCGGATTCGGATTCGGAGTCCAGAGACCTCCCTGGAGGGGGGTCTCAGTTTGAAAAAAAGAAGAAGAAATGCATGGAATGCAAAACAGAGGAAGGAGGAGGAAAGAAGAAGAAAGGAAGAAGGAGGAAGGAGGAAAGGAAGAAGAATGAGGAAGGAGGAGGAGTCTGAGAAGGATTCAGAGTCAGTACCGGCACCGGTGCTGGAGCCGGTGCGGTGCCGAGTTATTAAATTTTTGTGTAATGATACAATGTTGGTGTCTTTATATATAGGTTATCGAGTCTGTAGATTTCGAAAATAATGGTTTCAGAACCATCAAGAAATAAATAAATAAATAAATAAATAAATAAATAAATAAATAAATAAATAAAATTTCTTACACTTTTTATGTTTATAACTTACAAATTTACGTTTTTACATACCCTAAAGCAGTAAATCACTAAATCAAACCACTATCCAACCTCCCTCCTGACCATCTGTGATCTATTGATCTATTGATTAAGGTCGAATTTTTACTAAAATTGTAACGTTTTACATACCCTAAAGCAGTAAATCACTAAATCAACCCACTATCCAACCTCCCTCCTGACCATCTGTGATCTATTGATCTATTGATCTATTGATTTAAGTCAAATTTTTTACTAAAATTGTCATGTTTTACATACCCTAAAGCAGTAAATCACTAAATCAAACCACCATCCAACCACCCTCCTGTCCATCGATCTATTGATCTATTGATCTATTGATCTATTGATTCAAGTCACATTTCGAGTATCATTTTGGATAAAACTAACATAAAAACAAATTCTTTATACACTGATCAGCGAATATATGCTAACGTAACAAAGTTTTCACATTAATAAAGATTACTTAGCATCATCTGAACTAAGAAAATAATGTACAAAGACAAACCTAACACACCTTAAGCACGAATAAACTGTAAACGTTAACAAAGTTCCACACTTAACAGCAGTGAAGTAACTAACATAGCATACAAAGACGTAACCTATTCACACCTTTTCTAACATATCACTGAGGTTTTTACCTACATAGCAACATTTAACAAAATTTACCACAACCATGTGTATCA
>JABUQX010120523.1:17500-22500 GCA_015478945.1 Trachelipus rathkii | reverse complement strand
TAGCTCTGCTCCTTCATATCGAAAAGGGTGGCACCGCGCAGGTTGTTCACTTACTATAGCGATTAATCGAATGTTAATTATTGTAATTATTTTCTTTCGATTACATTTTCAGTGCTAAATGCCAACCAGAGCACGTAGGAAGACGATTTAAAGATCGATTTAGGGGTAATCGATCACGATAAATCGATTGGAACCATCAAAAATGATCTATCGATCATTTAAAACCTTCTAGGAACCAAAGTTCTCTTTTTGGGGCTCCGCCTCGAGTTCAGGCTCAGAACCTCGGAAGTCGGTCTTCCAGACCTTAAATTCGGTCTCATCGACCTTAAAAACCCTAACTTTGACGTATCAAACGTCAAAATCTAATGAAATAATGGAAATTTCCAAGTCAGCTGCCGACATGACTGGAATTTCCAAAAACCTTCGCTAGTGATTTTCAAGTCTTTGCCTTCGACGTGCAGGGCTGCCAATGGGGAAAATCCCCAAAATCCTCCGGAGTTGGGGATCTTGACCTGAATTATGGACAAAACGCTAAAAAAGTAGCTAAAAATGTTAAAAAGTGCCAAAAATGCGATAAAAAAGGTCAGGGTGGGGTAAAACAGGACACTTTTGGGGTAAAACAGGCCTGATGTCAGTCTTGCTGCCAGTTTCCCACCCTATACTACTACATATATATATATATATATATATATATATATATATATATATATATATATATATATATATATATATATATATATATATATATATATATATATATATATATATATATATATATATATATATATATATATATATATGATTTTTTGTGGGGGGGTTTATGATCACTTTGAGTCTGCAGTTGTACACGTACTTCCTCGATGGTAGTAAATAAACCTTATTGCATTGAAGAAATTTTAATTAATCCTTTTAGGAAATCGTTTCTAATTGAAGCTGCAAATATTCTCTAATATTTATAACTAAATAATATTTTCTTTGCAAGAAAAAATTCGATTAGCAACATCTTCTAATTCTCAAAATCTCATCTAGCTTTCCTAATGAAAGAAAATAAATTTAAAATAGAAGTATAAAAATAATAATTGCAATGTGATAAACTTCTTTTTCAATATATTAATTGACAAGTAATCTATACAAACTGAAATGAAAGTTGTCATTAATACTTCATTGCGTATTTTTGAGAAGGATTAGAGTTAATGACGAAAGTCTTTAGCGTCTTTGATTTTTGTTAGATATTTTATGTATTAACCTAAAAATTAATGAACAATAAATAAGAGTGATTTAATTTAAATACGATTTTTATTATGAGAAAATTATAATATGAAATTTATTATTATTATTATTTTTATTATTATTATTATTATTATTATTATTATTATTATTATTATTATTATTATTATTATTATTATTATTATTATTATTATTATTATTATTATTATCATTATTATTATTATTATTATTATTATTATTATTATTATTATTATTATTATTATTATTATTATTATTATTATTATTATTATTATTATTATTATTATTATTAAAGCTCAATATCAGCATTTATTTTAATGTATGATTTTGATGCTTTTTCAAGCCTCCTGAAAGTATTTCTTTCAACAGAAGAAATTTTCTTTAAAATTATTCTTGAATAAAATAAAACAATTGATTTTAGTATAGTACCAAGCTTTCGTCCGTACACTTCGGACATTTTCAAGGAATAAATTTTATTTTAATATTTTAACAATTTTGATAAAATAAATTTCTTGTAAACTAATAACAAAAATAAATAAATAAAATTATTAAATTTAAAAGTTAGAAAAGGTAACTTACATTGACTTTTTGTCATTTAAAGATGTTCAAAAAATTTCGTTATATTTTATGTTTATCATTAGTTTATGTTTCCTTAAGAGCAACGATTCACCTAGTCGCAATTCATAAAAATCATTTTTTCTTGTTATGATGGAGAAGCCCTCTTTTATGCTGTTATCGGGATTTTTGTGTGTTCTTCTTTAAAATGTTGAAATATTTTGCTCAGGTTATACTTATGCTGCTACATTCTCATGTTGAGTGTATTCGTTGTGTATCCGATATAAGAGGCGTTACATCCACTTTCAGAACATTGAAATCGGTACACAACGTTACTACTCACACTATATATATATATATATATATATATATATATATATATATATATATATATATATATATATATTAAGTTGTTATATATATATATATATATATATATATATATATATATATATATATATATATATATTTATATATATATAGGTATATATTCGCAAATATAAATATATATATATATATATATATATATATATATATATATATATATATATATATATATATATATATATATATATATATATATATATATATATATATATATATATATATATATATATTCTTTATTTATCCTACTTTAATATCCCACAGATGGGATTATAATAGGGAATATAATAGTTAAATAGAAGAGCATGACGTAAGACGAAAGAAAAACACCCAAAAATTTTCTCCCTGAACTACAAACACGTCGCAACAAAAGATCTATCCTAGGACGTCACAGCCATATCCCTCACAAAACCCTAGCATTATCCCCCATTTTGAACCTTTCTTCTCGCCTTTGCCAAGTTCATATTCCTTTCCTTCAGACACTCTTTTACTGACTCAATCCACTTTTTTTCGGTCTCCCAGCCGGTTGACTCCCCGCATACTCACCACTATACGTACATCCGCTTAGCCAACCGATATTAATTATTTTATTATTCATCCTTTCCATATGACCAAACCATTTTAATACACTCATTTATCTTCTCATTTACACTCTTCTTTACACCACACAACTCCCTAACACCTTTCTTCCTGATTTTAGAAATTCTTTTTGCACCTAACACTACCCTAAGATTTTCCATCTCAACAGATTGTACCTAATATCTATAGCTCGTATTCCTCACCATAGTTTCACTACTATACATTAATAGCAGTAACAATATACCCTTAGTCCCTTTTCATTCATCAAGGTTTTAATTTCACAAGGCAACTTGCAATCATTCACAACTTTTCCACTACACTCTGTATTAACCGTTCCCTACATATAACCTGAATATTTAAAACTCCGATACTTGTTCCCGTTGCTCACCACCCACTACTATTACCTTAATCTTATCTACATTTACTTTTAAAACCCTCCTTTTACATAGTGTGCCAAATCCCTCTATGAATCCTCTCAAAAGTTCTTCAGATTTGCAACACAAAATCAAATCATCAGCGTGCAATAAAAAGGGCAACCTATACTCCATTCCATTCTCCATTACCTTCCCCTACCGCCCCTACCTCTAATTCTTTCGTCACCCAATCCATGTACAAATTGAATAGTCATGTAGATTTAACACATCCCTGCCCCACTCCACTCTCCATTCTCTACTCTCAACTCCATTTAATCTTACACACTCTTCACTATCGACATGCAGACTTTTGATTCCATTCAGAAGCCTACCGCCAACACCATATATCACTAACACCTGCCACAGAAAGTAACTTAACCCTGTCATACGCCAGCTTCAAGTCCATAAAACCTAAGTACTTCTTTTTCAATATATTAATTGACAAGTAATCTATACAAACTGAAATGAAAGTTGTCATTAATACTTCATTGCGTATCAAGGATGAAATTTTAAGCTCCGCAGAGATGAGCGATTAGATTTATTTATTTGTTTGGAAGAAACATTTATTTTACGAAATTGATTAATTTAAATACGTTTTATTTGAATATATTTTGGATAAGATTTTTATTATTATTATTATTATTTTTAATATTTATTATTACTTATTATTATTAGAAATATTATTAGAAATTATTATTATTATTATTATTATTATTATTATTATTATTATTATTATTATTATTATTATTATTATTATTATTATCATTATTATTATTATTATTATTATTATTATTATTATTATTATTATTATTATTATTATTATTATTATTATTATTATTATTATTATTATTATTATTATTATTATTATTATTATTATTATTATTATTATTATTATTATTATTATTATTATTATTATTATTATTATTATTATTATTATTATTATTATTATTATTATTATTATTATTATTATTATTATTATTATTATTATATTATTATTATTATTATTATTATTAAAAACTCAATATCAGCATTTATTTTAATGTATGATTTTGATGCTTTTTCAAGCCTCCTGAAAGTAGTAGGTGTGAGTAGTAACGTTGTGTACCGATTTCAATGTTCTGAAAGTGGATGTAACGCCTCTTATATCGGATACACAACGAATACCCTCAACATGAGAATGTCGCAGCATAAGTATAACCCGAGCAAAATATTTCAACATTTTAAAGAAGAACACCACAAAAATCCCGATAACAGCATAAAAGAGGGCTTCTCCATCATAACAAGGAAAAATGATTTTTATGAATTGCGACTAGGGGAATCGTTGCTCTTAAGGAAACATAAACCAATGATAAACATAAATATAACGAAATGTCCAATTTTTTGAACATCTTTAAATGACAAAAAGTCAATGTAAGTTAACTTTTCTAACTTTTAAATTTAATAATTTTATTTATTTATTTTTGTTATTAGTTTACAAGAAATTTATTTTATCAAAATTGTTAAAATATTAAAATAAAATTTATTCCTTGAAAATGTCCGAAGTGTACGGACGAAAGCTTGGTACTATACTAAAATCAATTGTTTTATTTTATTCAAGAATAATTTTAAAGAAAATTTCTTCTGTTGAAAGAAATACTTTCAGGAGGCTTGAAAAAGCATCAAAATCATATATTATTATTATTATTATTATTATTATTATTATTATTATTATTATTATTATTATTATTATTATTATTATTATTATTATTATTATTATAAATATTATTATTAATAGTTTTAATTATTATTATTATTATTATTATTATTATTATTATTATTATTATT
>JABUQX010120523.1:0-7500 GCA_015478945.1 Trachelipus rathkii | reverse complement strand
GCGATAAGTCGAAGATAAAGCCCAGCGGATCTTAACCGCGACTATATAGAGAATCCTAACTTAAGAGATATAACCTTTTAGTGAGAAGCTCTAGTCTCATAAAAAGAATAATGTTATACTGTATCAGCGAAAAAACCACCTTAAGAGTTCCACGGGGTAAAAAGTGCGCGGGAACGGAGCAATCTGTAGCGAGGAACGGCCGTCAAGCGCAGGTAGGCAGTGGTTGACAATGATACGGTCCCGTCAGTGGAATAGACTAGGAACGGGTAGAATAGAAGGGGTTAGAAAGATACCCGAGTTAGGGGACAGCGCAGGGTGGGCCACATGACAAATACTGCCCCTACCAAGAACCTCGGACCATTGTACGAATAATCCAATACTATTATGCAAGACCTGAGTCGGTTCTCTGCCTCTGGCCATAACTTCTCTTACGTAATACATTTTCATGTCTGCACTTCCAATGATAGAGGTAGCATTGGTATAAAGTGTAAAGGTTGGGGCCAGATACTTTACTGACTCAATTCCACTTTTTCCTCGGTCCTACAACTCCAGCAGCCGTTTCTAGATATTTTCTCTATAACTATTGTGCGACACTCGAACCAATACTTACACTCGCTTAATACTCAAACTTAATACGTAAACATTGCATCCATCCTATTACCACATGATGAAAAACCAATAACAATACAAACAATACTAATATCATTAATTCTATCTAATTTTTCCCCACACCAACACATTCCTTATAATATCATTCATTTCTCATTTTATCAATTCTTCTCACATACTCCTTAAACATGCCCCTAAGATTTTCCATCTGACCATATATTTTATATATATATATATCTTATATTTTATTATTAGATATTCTATATTAATATTATATCTGAATAAAATATTAATAGCCCAAGACTACCTCTGATTAAAAAATACATATAAAAAAATCTTTTGAAACTCATCATAAATCTTTTTTCGCAAAATACTTCGGAGTGGCGAAATGTTGGCCACTCGTCGCTTTCTACTACGCAAATTTATACTCATGTGACAAAAGATCGCCTCAAAAAGGCATATGATGCAGCGCATCCACGCGATAATTATTAGCTCTTTCAACATATAATATAAAGAATTTTATGTGATAAAATATAATATAATATATAATAATTATAATAAATATAATATAAAAATAATAATAATAATATATAAATATAATAATAATATAATATATAATAATATTAATATATTATTATTAATAATAATACTATCACTGCCTTTAGATGTTATGTATAATATATCATTAACACTTACTCTATACACACTAACTACTACTACTACTTTTAATTTTAATTTAATAATATATATATAATATATTATAATTATATATAATTAATAATAATAATAATATAATAATAATATAATTTCTTTAAACTTCAAAGATAAAGTGTTTGTCATTCTTTAAGTAAGTATAATTTAAAAATTTTAAGATAACTTTTTCACTTTCTTAAAATAAATGCAGCAACAAAATTTATTCTAAGTTTTCCACTTTAAATTTGTTAAATTTATTTATCCGATGTCTTTTAAGTTTGCTTCATTCGTATTGCATATCGCGTAGTCGATTGTTTTTTTTTTTTGTTTTTTTGGGGTTGAATATCTGTATCATTTTATTCATTTAATTTTTTTGTATATAATAAAAATAAAATAAATATCAACAAACATAAAGAAATTATTTATTTTTAATTTTTGAAAATGTCGGAAGCCAAATTAAATTATTTTATTTAATCTTTGGATAACGTATATTATTGTTTGCAACACTAATAAATTCACATCAAATACAAACACTTTTCTCTCAGATTTCTTTGACCAAATGTTCAACTTTTAAGTATTTTTATCTCTAAAGTAAATTTCCGGAGAGTAAAAGAGACTTCGTCGGAGGTGAAGGAATTAGAACCTTCAGCTGTTCGTTCTTGGCACAAAGTATTGTATTTGAAAAAGGACAGCCGTCATAAGATATATATATATATTATATTAATATTAATATTAATATTATAATATAATTAAATTATAATATTATAATTAATATTATATAATATTTAATATAAAATAATATTAATTATATATTATAAGAAATTAAAACCTTATTTTTAAATTTATAATAAAATATTTTTTATTTATAGATTAAAATTAAATATTTCTCCATAATTATATATATATATTTATATAATAATAATATATATCAATATATTTAGATTAAAAGCATATTATACTATATCTAACGGTAGTATGACTTATATTAGACTCATATAACATAACTATTATTTATATGGTATATATAGAGATCTATTTATTTATTTAGACATAAGAATAAAACCATATAATAATACTAGTACATATCGTTATATATTATGAAAACTCTAGACTGATATTACCTATAATATCATCAGGGATTTACAAATTAAATATAAATAAAATTAATAGAACTAGTAACAGTAATATAATATAAAATAAATCAGAACGTTATTAATTAAAACTTTAAAAAACCATTTGTTAAGCCCAGTTATATAAATTTTAAAATGCGTATATTCATTAATTGTGGATATTAATTATTAAATCACAAAAATGTAATATTACAAAATAAAACAAAAATGATTAAATAACAGATTAGACAACTCATAATTAAGCAATTACTAATAGATATGACTAGTATATAAAAATAATTGAATATTTATAAATTATAACAATTACATATTCGAATGCAATTAGTAATATAAGTAGTGAATATTTTATTTAATTATATGAGGGTAACTTTTCAAAAATTATATATCAATAGCTAATCTTAGTAAACCAGAGAACGAAGCAGGTTTAGGATAACATTACTTTTACTCACAAGATTGTAAATGATACATCTCGAAAAGAAATTATATTAAATTAAATAATAAGTGTGGAGGCGTGACGTCACTTTCCATCTGGTAATATATGAGGGTTTAATTAGCTATAGTATAAATATAATTAATAAATATATATCTTACATTATATATTAATTTATTAAGATAAGATAGTTTTAAACGTGGTATTTAGCCACTATCTGATTGTTTGGAGGGAGTTTGTTTTTTTCTAGGCAGTATGTAAGAGATTACTATATATAAATATTTAGGTGATTATATGTTGAGTAGATATTTGTTTTGGTATAAATATGTGGAAAAAGTTATGTGTTGATAGATTAGAAAATGGTCGTGTTCAGATTATGTGTAATGCTTATAGTTAGGTATTCACGTATAATTGCGGTGTATATTTTAATATATTTCTATATTAAATATATATTATTTATTATATATTTATATAAATTATATAATATATATATATATTATATTATATATATATATATAAGTTAGATATATATTATAATGCCAGCATCGCCGGATGTCAATGATGTAATCTTTTTAAAACTAACGCAGTACAGGAAAATATACGTTTTGATTTCCAGCGAAGTATCATGGATTATGAAGAGACTCTTTAATATAGTAAAACATTTATTTTTGTTAAAGTGTAATTACACGCTTAAAATATTCTAATCTCCTGTAAGCGTACGCTCTAATCACCTTCCATTCCTGCAGCACTCGAGAGCAATGGTACCAAATAGTTTGTCTAATTTGCTCTGGAGAAAATGTTATTTTTTTTCTTATTTATCCCTTTGAGGGTTCGAGCCGACGGGGCAGAGCCCGTCTCCCCGGTAGCCGAGGAAACCCAACTCTGTCCTCTTTTTGTTTACCCGTCTGGGGTATCCTATAAAAAAGAAAATTCATCATTGCACCTTTGGCGCTCCCTTGAGTAGCTCAGCTCTTCCGATTCTGAAAAACGTTAATTATATACAGTTTCCAACATTTTTAACAATGTTAAATTTTAATAAGCTTATTTTTTTTATTTTTTTTTTCATGGGTAAAATGTCTGCCGGACTATAAATATATATTATTTTCCTGTAGCCCTGTTATACGTTATCTCCATGCATCGGTGGTCCGGTCTTACCGTATCTGATGCCAGCATATATGTAGAATTCAATTATAGTTAAATATTAAAAGATAAAATAATATTTATCATAACTACTATAATAATACTAATTAAATACGCATTATATACATAACAGCTAATACTAGTTCTATATATGATGTATTTAAATATATTGTATAAAAGCTCAAAACATTATATATATTAAATATATTAATACTAATAGTAATAATAGTAAACTATAGTTATATATATATATATTAATGTCAGCTTTTCGATTCCTCATGTCTTAAACTATATGTACATAAACGATACATTGTGGAAGCGGTCCAAAGTTGCTGGAAATGTAAAAAAAAAAAAAAAAAAAAAAAAAAAAAAAAAAAGTTGAAAATGTTTGCTTCACACGCAAAAGGCATATATATTTTTTGATCGTTTTAGAATTGCACCCTGTAATGCAAATAAGAGTAATATGAAGAAAATTTTTGATTGTGTTTAATTTATCTATTTTATTATAAGATGAGGGAGCACCCTGTAATGAACAAGGATTAGAGCACCCTGTAATGAACAAGTTTCGAAAGTTTGCGACTTTTTTTTTTATAGATCAGAACATGTATTAATTAGGAATGGTGAATTTTGAGAATAAAACATTTTTACCGACGATGGCTAGGGATCGTGGTCTTCCGTCCTCCGGGAAACTACGGAGGTAGGACATAATTCCCCCCTCCGGTAGTGGTTCGAACCCCCCTCTTTGGGATATTGAGTATGCCGCTGGTTCCTCCGCCTCCTCCCTACGGTATGGAAAAACGTCATCTCTCCCCTATTTCCCGTCAGGTCGAGTCCTTCTTAGATGTGCGATTAAACAAATTTAATTCAGAAAGTCTATTGTATTTTATTCGAGAAACCATAAAAGGGCTCTAATACCCTAATCTAGATAATATTCTATAATATTAACAATAATTTTTTATTTTTGAATATTATTTTTACATTTCTTATGGTGACAACTTTTTCTGGGATTCCAAAAATGATATCCTTTTCCTGAGCTTTATATGTGTTTTTGAGGAATATTTTTTTTTTTTTTTTTTTTTTTTTTTTTTTTTTTTTTTTTTTTTTTTTTTTTTTACATCGCCATGGGCAAAACTATTGACGAGTCAATCATCTCAATGTATCCTATTTACGTGGAGCATTAAAGTTTTAAGATAACATTGTTGACGTGAAATAATTACGATAAAATAAACTGGGTCATTATTAATTATTATTCAATAATATATATAATTATAATAGGTATATATAAAGTATTAATATATGAATATAATTAAACAAACTTTTAATACTAAGTTATTATTATAAATATAATGATAGTATAGTATATATAAAATAATATAATATATGATTATATATATAGTATATATATATTATAAATAATTGTATTATAAATAAAAATTATAAGATGAGCGAGATTTTGATTATCGTATTCGAAGAAAAATTTCCGAATGATATAAAACGAAGAATTTGTTTATATTTATCGCAAAATCATTGCACATTTATATGAACGGTTATCGATTGAATTCTGCTTTTGAACACTACTCAAACTAGAATAAAATTTATGGCAAAACATCTATTTGTGTCTGATAATTTTCTCCTTTGTGCAGTCTCGTATGGAATATAAGGAGCGAAGATGTGTGCGAACTTTGATAATGTAAAATCAATTATTGTCTCGTAATAGTTATAAGGTACTCGATAAAAGACACATCAAAAGAGAAGCTATGAGGATTCATACATTTTTGAGAAATGGTATTAAATATGAAAACTTGCAGGGAAAGCACAATCCCCATGACTCTATGACAGTATAGAGCAAACTGACATATCCAGAATATTACATTGTACTGTAATGAAACAAATATGGAATTCCAACTAGTTGGATATAAAAAACACCTGTTTAAAAACCTTTAGTAGAAATATGCCTGAGATTAAGTAGGCCCTCCCGATGCCTATAACCTCCGCATTGAGAAGGCCTCTGTGTTTATTATAATAAAGTAAGGTATTTTATATAATAATATAATAATTAACTATATATTTAAAGTTATATACATTAAATATTGAGAAATATTCATAGAAAATAATAATTCAATAAAATGTACAATAAAAAATTTGTAATCTATATTCCCTGATTTTTGTCTCTTAGATCCACATAATAATTGAGCTCATAATTATACGAATCTAGTACTTGGATAACACGTGGGTAAATACCATAACCTCAAAATGCATTTCGAGCACGTTGCCACTTCGTAATTGTTATTCCACAATACAAAAGCATATTCACGGAATGTCTCAAATAACATTTATAAAGCATGTTATTCAAGATATGTGAGTCGACGAACAATACAATTTAAAAATACAATTAATGTCACTCTTCTTCAGTGTACTAAAAATAGTTACCTCTATAATATTTCATAGTATTAAATATTAATCCTTCTTGTACAAAGTATGATATCGTTCTATATATTTTTATACAGTTTCAATATTTGTTGATATTATACTGGCAGAAAAATTATTCTCATATGCATTAAATTGTTTTAAAGTATTGTTTAATAGAAGTTTTTTTTTTTTATTTCTATTTTTTTTATTTTGGTCTAATATAAATTTTGGAGAAGGTTAATAGTATATATAATTATTCAAAATTTATTTTTAGTTTATTTATTTTTAACTTTTTAGGGATTTTAATTTTATTTTTAATTATTAATTAATTATTTGGTATTTAACGGTTGTAGTTACTTTAAATCTTTTTTTTAAACAAAAAAAATTTATTCTTACTCAGTTGATATATTATATCGATAAAAATTTTATGCTGATATTTATTTTACACCCTAAAGCAGTTATAAAATCAGTAAAGAGAATCAAAAACAAATATTAAACGTCTAAACCCACCCTACTCCTACTTAACCCAACGAAATACAATTATATCGTAAGTTCCTAGATCTTATATTAGAATTGTCTATGTTTGTAAGTCTATAATAGGTAAAGCAATACAAATGATCGTGTATTATTTGGAAAATACATATGACCACAAAAAATAAGTTCTTTTATAATTACTGACCTCACGTGGAAATATATGCTAAAAAAGACGTAAACAATATGAAGGTAATTTATGGCGCGATTAAACAGAAAATCCTGCCCTAGAAACATAGCATTTTATCCAAACCTGAACTAGTACAAATATATTGAATACAACCTAAACCATAACCCTAGATCATGAACCATTATACTGGCTTGATGAATAGTAAAACAAAGTCAACAGAATTAACAATATTCACATAAACGTTTAACGAATATCCTATTAATTATAATAAGTAACAATCGCAAGTAACGAGGAATCGTTTAACCATACTCACAGCGTATCAAAAAAAATAATGCAAATTTTATTGCCTACTAACCTATATTTTGTTTATTCTTGTGTGTAAACAATAATAGTTAAAGCAATAGGTAGAATAATTTAGATCATATACG